>JAJHUR010106486.1:363-22013 GCA_027495735.1 Lutjanus campechanus
ATTCAAGACCACTCCGCTTTGCTTCACCCTGTTCACTGTACATTATCCCTCACTTATCACTAGAACCGATGTCAAGGGGTCATTTTTTTGCCCCCAACAGGCAACAGCATCTGCAAAAGAGCTCATTTATAGGATTGTTTTTTTTTAAATTAATTACTTTTGAATAATAAGTAAACCTTGAAAAAACAATGTCTAAAATTCAATTTATGAAGTTAATAATTTTACAATTCTGCTTTGTTTAATTGCAAGCAGAATAAGTAATTTGTAATTTATTTTTACTTAATTATACAACAATTTAAAACATGACATTAAATCAAATTAAATTAAATCATGAATATATTAAAATAATCATTGTATAATCATTATAGAAGAGGAACATTGGCTAAGATCTGAAAAAAAAAAGGTTAGCATCAGCAAACACTCTTTAGACTTTCATGGTGCACAGTCTACTTCAGAGGCGTCCCGCCGTGACAAATTGGGCAAGGTGGGTGGTTGCTCTAATGACAGTGATTATCAGTGTTTTGAAGTTGAGCCTACATGCCACGTGAAGCCTGGGCCTGTTTCTTTAACTTTGACAGTTCTATAAATGATCATCTTTTTATCTCACATGCCTCATAATAATAGTTTCAACAGTTATATGCATTTGAAATGCCAGGGGAGTAAAAAATTACCCAGTGGCAACCCTGTTATCCATTTGTGTAACAAAATCTCTACTCAGTCTTATAATGCACTTGCTCACCATATGATCATATATGGTGAACAAATATGATCACCATATGGCATGTCTCAAACAAGAGTAATGATGCTTTGTTAGTTGCACAACAATCACAGCAACACTGGTAGACTAAAGGAGGGGGCGGGGGAGCAATGGCCTCCCCTGGTGCCCACATGTTCAAAGAAAAATCCCACAAAAGCGCTCTCTTGGATGCCCTTATGAAATGAAAACATGATCTTGGCCCAGTGTCCAAGGCAACATGATCAAGTGCCCCCAAGGGTGCCCTTCCAGTGGAGAAAATGTGATAAAGTGCCCATTAGAGTGGGCCAGTGTCCAAGACAACATGATAAAGTACCCTCTAGGGTGCCCTACCTGTAGACAATTTCGTTCATTTGTTTATTTGTTAAGATCCCCCTTAGCTGTGCCCTAAAGCAAACCTAGTCTTCCTGGGGTTCATATTTAAGGAAAGTGATAAAGTGCAGCACGACTTTAAGTACGTTGGTTTCGGCCGCATACAGCTGGTGCCCTTTTTTAATTTTTTTGCCCCTATGCCTCAAACAGCCTGAGTCTACCACTGAGAAGCAGTGAGAAGTGTTTGACTTGAGTCTTGAGTCTTGGTTAGGTTATTTGCACAAGTTAAAAATAAAATAATAGAAAAAGTAAAATAATATGTCCAGGGAGAGTAAACAAAAAGCCCCAAAAGAGGCTGGGTCATTCTGTCCAAATTATACAGTATAAGACATTATTCACAATGTCACAGATATACGTAGGTTACAGCATTAAAAAGATAAAAGGAGTAAACCATGCTGAGGTTTTGCAAGGTTGTACTTTGGCACAGCGGTGCTTTAAGGAAGAAGAAGAAATTTATTTATATAGCACTCTTTACAGACATGAGTCCTTTACAAGAATGTTGAATAATAGAAGCAGTAGATGGAGTGACCACCACAGTCACGACAATAACAATACATAATGAACAAGACACAATACACAATTAGAAAACACAATAAGTGCATAAAGTGCAGGACTGGTGCATGGGTTACCAAACGTCTGTGTAAACAGGTATTCCACAGCATCAGCAGACAGTAACAGTGCAGGCAGAGCATTTCATGGTTTAAGCGCTGATGAGTAAGGGTAAGGTAGTTTGGAAACATATGTACGAGCCTGACCATTCAATGCTGTGTAAGTAAGAGTGAGAATTTTCTATTTGGCCTGGTGAGAAGTCTTGCAGCATTCCGTATTGCTTGCAGACATTACAGTAATCAATGCGAGGTAAGATGAAGGCATGTATAAGCATTTCTAGTCCAGCATTTGGAACTAAAGATCTCAGTTTACCAATATTTCTCAAGTGTAAAAAGCAAGATCTGGTCAGCTGCTTGACATGGGTGTCAAATGATACAGATTGATCAAATATCAAATGTAAAAATAGAAGTAGGCAGCAGAGGAGAGAATCTTTTCTGGACCAACAACCAGAACTTCTGTCTTATCAGCATTGAGCTGTAGAAATTTTCTGCTGTCCGTCTCTGATGGCATTGAGACAATCTTGGAGCCCAAATATTCTAAAAGCCTCACTAGGTTTTAATGAACAGTGGAGCTGAATATCATCCACATATAGATGATATCGAATTTCTAAGTCTATTTATGATCTGCTCCAATAGCAATAAGTATAAAAAACAACAGGGGCCCCAGTACCGTGCCCTATGGGACACCACAACAGAGTGGAGAGGAATCAAACACAAAGTTGATAATAGAAACAGTGAGCTAAAAGCTAACGTCAGCATGTTAATAAGATCAAGATGACAAACTGAAACTGATTGACCATCTTTCACACATGCAGTATGGTCCTGAAATGTTCAAGAACATTCCCCACATTGGGGACGGATGTAAATGGGAAGTGGATCTATATTCAGTGAAATATGGAATCTATATTCAGTGAAATCTTTAAGTAAGACAACCAATTTCCCACCTCAAGACCTAGTAACATTTCAAGGAAAAGCCTTTATGGCTGTGTTGTGAATGAAAGTGGTAACATTGCAAGTGTTACATCCGTCTGTTCACATCGTACGTAAAAGCACCTTTTGTCAAACGTAATGAATGCACGTTGTAATTCAAGTAGATCACAAAAAACAATACTTGTTTTGCAGTTTTTTAAAATATTAAATACAGCACAAAAGCACCAGACAAAAACAGCTCCTCGCCCAACATTTTCCTTAACCCTCTATGGTACACATTATATTGCCAGTTGTTTATAAAACAAGCACTTTAGGGTGCATTACCTTAAAGCAACACAGTACCATAATGGTAAAGAATGAAAAAAGCTTTTAAGATTTGCATAAAACTTATTACAGGAGTACTCATGGAAAATATTCAGTTGCCTCGCCAGTTTAAAATGTATGCCTTTAGAAACTGAAAAATACAAAAAAAAATTGCATGAGTTTGTTTGTCTGGATGTTACTCTCAGGCAACATTGTACAATTGTGGAAAAGCCTATAGAAATGATTGTGTTAAAGAGCGTAAGCATATTTCAGCAACTTCACATCAACAATCTATCAAACCAAACTCTCATAACCCTCCTCAAAACAAAACAGTGAGCTGCATTTCAGTGTTTGATCATTTGTGCTTCATTTAAATGCCTGTGTTTCCTGGTGTGTGTCTTTCCTCACGTACAGAATGTTTCAACCATTTGTTGTGTTGCTGGCATCTTCGGTTCAGTGCTTTATGAGTTGAAATAAAATCAAATGGTTATCACTGCATTTTACACCCCTATAGGTTGAACAGTTTATAAACCTAAATGCACAGCACCCAAAAAATGTCATGGTGGGATTCCGTAATAGTTTGTCATTACTTACTTACCTTTTTTCCAGATTGTAAAATGACAGAAAAAGACATTTTCAGACCATTTTTGTGGCGATGATGGGGTGGCTGGTTTAGGACTTAACATGACCTTCAGAGAGTCATGTACTGTAACAAGTAAAAACCCTGCTATTAGTTTGCCCAGGGTCGTGCTCTTTCTTAAAGTATTGCACCATAATTGAGGATGTATAAGGCCAAAAATGGGCATGTTACCAAGAGGGGAAAATGTACCATAGAGGTTTAAAATAATCATATGCTACGTACACACACATCTGGCCTTGCCCCATCTTCTGTGTTGGTGCTAGATGGAGAATCAAAATCACCAACTTCAAGGCCCATGTCATTTAACCACATTAGACAAGTAGTTCCTTTCAAAGTCTTGAAACTTTTTCTGCTTGTAAGAATACGGAGAGCATAAATGTTAAATTACTGTCTTTTTAAATAAGAGTAAATCTGTGAATAAATTTTTTTTAAAAGGACTGAAATGATATGGAAGTTGTCTCTGAACTGTTTCGTGTATAAAAAAAGTGGTTTTGCTGACACTCGTTTGTTTCACCAGCTCAAATGTTTCAGTGGCAGCAGCTGAAAAACTACCCTCGAGAGGAAAACTCTTTTATTAATTGAAGACACTTAGAAAAAGTAGTTCAAGCTGCTCTGCTGGAAAATAATCACATCTGCATCTGCAGTGTTATATAATAGGAAATCTAGTGACACACAAAAGTACCAATGATTAGGATATTTACAAATATTGTTGCATTTGAAATTCAGATGAAATTGAAGGATTGGCACTGTGTTTGTGAAGCCTGCGCCCTGCCAGCTGCTTGCCACTGATGTTGGATTCTGTTGGCAAATGTCCATCACTCAGTTTTTTTCAATTTTCAGAGTTCACAACCACAGAAATCTCTCAGTTTTTTCTTTGCAAACTAAACTGCCTTTTTCACACATGGCTTATTAACATTAGGAGCAAGAATTTGAATCTAGTTAAAGTTCCTGCTAGAATCCCTCTATGGTGGTAGTCGTAGCAGCAGTGAAATCTGCGGTATTGTTGTCCAACCCCAATTTCCAAACTATGTATCAAATACAGTACAAAGACAAAATATTTAATGTTCAAAGTCATTTTTAAAAAATATACACTCTGAATTTGATGCCTGCAACATGTTACAAAAAGGTTGCGACAGAGACTCTGCCATTGAAAGAAAAGGTGATGTATCACACTCAGTTAGCATTTGGGAACTGAGAACACTAATTGTTGAAGTTCTTAAAGTAAAATTCTTTCTCATTATTGCTTGCTTCAAGTGTCAGTCCTTGGTCTCTGTTGTCGTAGTTTGCACTACATAATGCACCACACATTTTCAGTAGGAGATAGGTCTGGACAGGCAGGCCAGTCAGGTACGCAAATTCTTTTAGTACAAATCCATGCTGTTGTAACACATGCAGAGAGAAGGGACGTCTCTGAAAAAAATCATCTGGATGGCTGTATATGTTGCTCCACAACCTGTACTTTTCAGCATTAATGGGGCCTTCACAGATGTGACAGTTACCCATGATGCCATGGGCACTAACACATCCCCATACAATCACAGTTGCTGGCTTTTGAAGTTTGCGCTGGTAACAATCTGGATTGTCCTTTACCTCTTTAGCCTGGAGGTCACAGTATTCATGACACAATCTGCAATGTTGTTGATATATGTCTTTCTTTTTGCATGTTAGAGTCTTAACTTGCATTTGTAGATGCGGCGACAAACTGTGTTTAAAGACAACAGCTTTCTGAAATTACATGTAGTACCCTTTTATACAATTATATGGGTTTTTGCAGTTTTTAATGCAGTGCTGCCTGAAGGGGTCGAAGGTCACGGGCATTCAATGTTGGTTTTTGGCCTTACCGCTTACGTCCAGAGATTTCTCCAGATTCTCTGAATCTATTAATGGATTGTTGATGGTGCAATCCCTTACACCCTTACAGTAATGTGTTACAAAATGTTCTTAAACTGTTTGACTATTTGCCTGCGCAGTCCCTTGTGATGAACCTCACCCCATCCATGCTTGTGAGCAACTGAACCTTTCGGAATACCCCTTTGATATCCAATCACAATACTATCATCTGTTGCCAATTATCCTGTTTACCTGTGGAATGTTCCAAACAGGTGTTTTCTGAATGAGTGTTTATTTACAAAAAACAATAAAGTTAATCAATTTCAATATTAAATATCTTGTCTTTGTACTACATTCAGTTGAATATACATACAGTATGTCAAAGGATTTTCAATGCATTGCATTCTTTATATTTATGTTTTACACAGTATCCTAACTTTTTTGGGGTTGAAGTTGCAGTTAATCGCACCAAAAGAAGCACAAGCAAGACTCCAGCACTGGACTGAAATTCCTTATTGCATTTTCATGAGTGTGCGATGTTGTGCTACAGCAGCTAAGATCTGTGGGTAAAAACTAATGAGTCCGCTTGGGCTACATATCTGGAGCCATCCTCTCTCGCACCAGCTGGTAGATGTAATTAATATGTAAAGAAACCTGTTCATGGCATAACATGATTGCCGTCCTGTCAAAGAATGAAATAAATAAATATGTGCAGTCCCAAACTGCCTGCCTCCTGGGCTGAGGAGAAACACTGAAGCGAAACAGGAAATGCAGGCAGAGCTTTACATTTGCTTTTGTTTTCTCTTTTTCTGCAAAGTCCATTGTGTTTTCATTTAAGCATTTGTTTAGCATTTCTTTATTCATTCATGTGGATTTGATAAGTGGCTCCCAACCTTTTTCATCCAGGGACCCCTTTTCTATCAGGGAGTAAATCCCTGACAAAGTAACATACTGTATTTTATGGATATTTCATAATGTATTCGATGCATAACAATAACAGACAACTGATAAAATGTGCAATGAGCAATTTGAAAGGGCTTTGAGCTTTTTTTCCCCAGTTTATTTCCTGTGAATATTGCACCGGAGAAGTGTTTTCTAATATTTTAACTTTTCAGAGGTTTTCAGAGTCTGTGAAAGGGCCTGCCTGCCCTCAGACAAAGCTTGGATAAAAAGCACCCCTCCTTAGTTTACTTGCTTCATTTCACTCAATTCCTGGATGTCTATGGGATCGTAATTACGTGATTTGATCCCATACACACTCAACAATTGAAGTGGGATAGTCTAATACTGCTGTTTTACATACATAACTTCACATAATACATAAAAAATGTTTGGCCAGAGGTATGAATTGATTTCCGGCTCTGGGAAAAACCTTAAAATTCCCCAATTCTTTATCTCTGGATTGAGTATCATTTTAACCAAATCACACATAAGCTATTCAATGTGATCTCCTTTTAATAGCAAATCTAATAACTAATGTAATACTTTTCACTTCTATTCACTGAGCCTCCCATGAAGCTGTTTGGAGCCGCCCTTGGGATGCCCACCTCCCACTTTGTTTTAGACAATTAGACAATTTTTTTCATTGTTATTATTATTCTTTTTAAACTGTCAGAAATAGTAGTCTTATTTATTTTGATAGAAAGACTCCCTGATGCCTGGCTATTATCTATTAGCTCTTTGGTTGCAGACAGTGAGGGCTCTGTCAACATGGCTTGTGTTCAGGTCTTTGCTGTGCGATTAATCTACTTTAAAAAATAACAGTTACATTTATTTTTCTTTCTTTCTTTCTTTCTTCTTAAATTTTTAAAAGGCTTTTATACAGAATATGTCAAAAATGGAATATAATATTCATACGGATGTTGTTATTAGTGTGTAATCACTTGAAAATAAAAAAAAGTGTGTTTTTGTTAGAATGAGCCATACTGTATGTCTTCAGAGAGTGGGGGTCTTCTTCCACAAAGATCGCCACTTTGCACGTTTCTATAGTAGCCCAAAACGGACAGACTAAACACAGTTGTGGCCTTTTACATTTGGCATGAGTTTCATGGCTACCATAGGTTCTCCTCCATGCTTGGAACACAGTTGGAAGGGGAGAGTCACATGAGATGTTCTCAATCTGCAAGCTGGCCACTAGATTCCACTAAATCTTTATACTCTGGTCCTTTAAAATCAAGAAGGATGGATTCTGCAGGATCAATGTGGGTGGCTGCATCACTTCCAAACGTTTTTGATGGAACCAAGCATGCAGCTGCACACGGTCACGCTTGTGAGTGTTTATTACACCCATGTAGATTTGCAGAAAAGAAACGTAACGTGTAATAAAACTGTAATAAACAAGTTATTAATAGTCAAAATTTACCATGTAATTTTCTCTTTTTTCCTCACAAAAAATGGTCATTATTTTCAAAGAAATTACATACCCATTTAAAAAGTATCAGTATTGGTCTTCGTATTGGTGGAATAGTGCCAAGAAGTATTGGTGTCACATCAAATTTTAAAAGTTTGGTGTTGTCTATCCCTCATATCGACTTGTTTCCCCTTGACTGCAAGGGAGAAAGAAAGAAGAAAGAAAGAAAAATCTACGTCCAAGTGACTTACAAATCACCTCCTACATTCACAGTGGTAATGGATTTAATAATCACAGTTAATCATAGTCACCTTTTCCTTGATACAGATCCAGTCTGATCTGAGTAGTTCATCTGATTTATTCACATATGTTATGAGAAAAGCATACCAGATAGCCAATAAATGAGTTTAGTGGCTGGAAGCTCCAAAGGCCAGCCAATACAGTAGGTAAGCCTGGCAATGAGCTCCACAAAAAGCTCACTCCAAATGCCAACTGAAAAGGATGAAACCTGGAAACACGCGACAGAAGTCAACAGATTTCAAGGTGTCAAGCAAAACACAGCCAACATGATAAATGAAATAGTCACTGATATGAAGCTCTGTTAGCTAAAATAGACATGACTGTACTAAATTTACAGTCAGGAGTGAAGAAACTCATCAAAAGTGCTGAAATTCACTCAGGTCAAAAAAATCATCATGAGCAATAATTCATTCTTTCATTCCTCTAATTCATACATTAACTTGTGTAGACTGTTGGAACGGGTTAGATTAACATGGGTTCTTTGCTGGCACTTTCAAAGGCCAGCCAATGAGAAGCTGAGCCTGGCACGGCTTCCTGCAGAAATCTTACTTTGAATGCCAGAGGAACATGATGGGAGGTGGATGCCTGCGAAGTGTGCCAGAGGGGAAGAGAGAAGAGATATACCTGGCATGGGAGCTGAGAACAACTCTTTGTCTCCACTCACTGCTCTCTGTTGCTGTTTAAATCTGAAGATGAACAGGTGCTGAGTGGCACCGGGCGGTTGTGGAGCAAATCTGGGCGAATATCAAGGGACAGACATGCTGAGGAGCATGCACGCACAGACACACAGTACCCCTCAGAGTATTCATTATTTTTACGTTAGATTTTTTCAAGGGCAGTTTTATGCCGTTTCCTTTGCTTCCATTTTCATTTGCACTCTGCCTCAAACTAGTCCTCTGTCGGATAGACCTGCTTCATTTTAAAAACCCATAAAGCCACTTTCATGGCCATTGCAGCGGTCCCCCATCATGCATCTACCCAACATCCACACTGCAGAGGCCACTGCAGCTGACTTTCTCAAATCATGTTTATGTAGAACTTGCTCAAGGAGAATCAAAGAGGAAAAAGTAAACTTTTCTGCTGCCTGTAAGGTTTTCAGGAAAGTTTTTTGTTCCCCAAAACACCCAAAAAGACATTAGTAACAAGGAATGCAACCCTCAGTGACCATGCAAATGTTTCAGCTTTGGCTCTAGCTAGCTGTAGCTCATTAGGCAAAAGCCTGGAGGGGATCATGCAATCGCTTGCACGCGTGTGATCAACTGGCCTGCAGCTTGTCCGCGCCTTATCTCGAATACTACTGGACCGATCAGCCTAACTTTTTTTGTGCACATTCCTGACTGTACGCTGAAGGGCATCTGTGAGTCACAATTTCTGCAAAACCTTGAAAAATCTTTACTTATAGCTCCATGTGGATGACAGCTGTGGCATCATTCTTGTCAGTATGATGTTGCAAGAACGCCATGGGGGAATTTCTTCAAACTTGAAACAAATCACCACTTGGACTCAGGGATGAACTGTTTAAATTTTGATGGTCTAAGGCCGTGTTTCTCAAACTTTTTCACACTGTGTACCACCTCAGACCATAGATTCTCAAACAGTAAGGCGGTACTTCAATAGCTCAATATTCTGAGGTGGTAAAAGGGCACTGGACCTCATGTCCATCTTGTTCTGGTGAAGACGATATCCCAGAAACACTTTGAGGGAATTTCGGGGATTTTGCTTCAAAGTTGAAGCAAATCACCACTTGGACACAAGGATGAACTGATTAGATTTTGATGGTCAAAATTCAAAGGTCACACTGACTTCACTAAGCACATTTTTGGCCATAACTCAAGAATTAATATACTAATTATGACAAAATTACATGCAAATATCAATTTTTGAAAAAAAAAAAAAATGATGCGGTGATGACATTTTATTCCCAAAAGGTCAAAGGTCAACTTCACTGTGACATCATAATATTCAGGTCTTTATCAATCCTCTGTACTATTTCTCAGTAATATATATATATCTGTAATATTATTACTTTACCTATGTAGATTAATGAATTAAATTTCCCAAACAGCAATAATACTAATCCAATTACTAATTCTGTGATGAACTGGTTACTTGTCCAGGGTGTACCCCGCCTCTCACCTAATGTCAGCTGGGACAGGCTCCAGCCCCCTGCAACCCATCAGGATAAGTGGTACGGATGGATGGATGGATGGATGGATGGATGGAATAATCCGAGTAACTTTGAGTTACCAGTTACTTTTTGAACTCTGCAGGCTGTTGATGATGATGTGTGCGGCAGGTCAGGGCAGGTCATAACAGCTGCTTGCCAAAAAAACTAAACAAAGGATAGAGAATGAGGGAGAGGGAGAGAGGCATGCTTTCACACATGAAAATATTGTCATTACTTTGACTTTGTTGGGCTTTGTTTGTTTCCACCACAGCAGTCATCTGGACAGCTAACAACAAAAGTTTTCTAGGTGTTAACAGTTCACTGGATCAGCAGTTCAACTTTGGAGGCCACCAACAAGGTACAAAAGTAATATAATAATGTAATACGTTACTTAATACTCCTTTAAAATGTAATAATTTTACTTATTACTTGGCATCAAAAGTAAAGAGTAACTGTGATCAACACTGCTTCAGTGTTAAATTTTATTTCAGCTAGAGACGACATAACCTGGGGTCATGTTAAATCTCTGCTTGTTGCATCTGTCAGTTGTGGTGGTATTGCAGTAGGTGCTTCACCATCTGTTACCTGCCAGGGATCTGAACTCTGCTGAGTGCACCCTTCTAGTTAAAGTTTCAGTTCATCCAAATGACAAGTAAATATATAGCAGTATCGAACACAGTGTCTACACAGGCTATCATGCTGCTTTCACCACAGGATAGCTGAGCAGCAGCAGCAGCTGTCGGTGTTTACACAGGATGCATTCAGGCACATTACTGCTGTGTAGGTCACCTGTGTTTTGGCAGCGCTCAGAGTTCCATACACAATCGTTTTAGTTACACGTGTAGAATGGAAAAAAATGTAGTTGTTATTTTATATTTGCAATAACCTTTACAGCTGCGTTGTCATTTTTGTGGCAATTTCTGTAGCTTTTCTACATGTGGCCATGTTCCTGGCTCTTGAACAGGAAGACGACACTCTGATTCTAATTTCTCCCACAAAGCTCTGATAATTCTGTTTTCCCCAACTAAGGGAACAGTCACCATTAAGCACAACACAAGACCTATTTTAGTCTTTGAAATAAAAAAAAAAAATCAAATATTAGCAGTGATTCAGAGGTCTGGAATAATAATCAAGCCTGCACAGGAAGTTTGAATTTTGTGAGCCCATGTTTTAAGAAATCCCCCTCTGGAATATGCGCCACAGCTTCAAAAAAGATGAAACTAAACAGCATTTCATTTTCAAAGAAGTGGAAAATCACATTTGAAAAACTTGTAGAAGCAATGTGCTAAATATGCACTATTTCTTAAAATAGAATAAAAAAGTAGATAAGTGGGTTCTCCAATTTTACTGAGGACAAACTGCTGCTGAGTTTTTACAATTGTAATAATACATTTTTAACCACATAAATAAATAAAATAAACAATAAAACTACAACTATATGCATGGTTTCGTTGTGGTAAGTGAGAGTATAAATTAACTTTGTGTTGTGTGATGGCATTGAACCAGCCCTTTAAACATTTATGTACGCTCTTACTTAATATGCGAGGAAGTTGTACAGTGCACTGCACCGGTTCAACTTCACAAAGCCACATAGCTTGGGGGCACTTACAGTACACTGGCAGCAGCAGGCGGTGCAGAGCGAGTCCCAGGAGTGTCCCACTGGGTGGAAAAACAAACTCTGGAAGTCAGATTGAGGAGCCCAAAAACAAACATGCTATGAGTGTACTCTTCTGTGAACAGAAAACACTACAAATGAGTTGTTTATGGTACAGCAGTCTTTCTGATAAAGCAAAACAAAAGGCAGACTGAGCCCCTCTTTTAATTATATAGTTATAACTTTAAGTAATGAGATAATTAATACATTAAATGTATACATTATTTAACATGCTTGTCTATGTCTTTTTCCATTACTTATGAGTAGCTATTTCTGTAATGCTAATGCATATTAATACCGCGGTGTTTTGAAGAAGCGGTTTGCACGTGTTTATCTGATTAATATGCATAAACATTTCAATTATGTTGCCTTTGAGTCACTGAACTTGAAAGTGTGTCTACACAGAGACATCACCATGGCAACATAATTTACAACATACTTGTAGTATGTCCAGAGCAACAGAATTATAAAAAATGCAAGATGAACTATTAGTAGTCAGGACATAAAACTGGGTGATGTTGAGATTCATAGGCAGAAGTTCACATATGAAAGGAAGTCTTCTTTATTCATTTTCCATTTTGGCAATTTAATTATCATTTACAACAAGGCTGTTTAATGAGATTTCCATGTGGATCCCTCTTTGATTGATTGATTGATTGGAAATGGTTGAAGAGATGAAACTGTGGAGTGCTGAGAATGAATTCAACAGTCTGACAGTCTGAGGGAAGAAGCTGCTCTTCATTCTGGTGGTACAGCGGCAGATACTTTGTATCTCCTGTCTGATGACAGCAGGGTGAACAGGCTGTGGCCGGAGTGGCCGGGTACTGTGTTTTAGTCAAAAGTTGCAGCAATGTCACTGTATAAAGTGCAGGAAATGTCATGCAGAGGACATTGAACAAACGTTGCAAAAATACCATAGAATACTTGTTACGTTGTAATGTTTCAACAATGTAGCAGCAGCGCAACTGATGTTGATGCTGTAACTGTAATGTTGCAATAAAGTTGTTGCAAATTCTATGTCACATTCGGAACATTGCAGGGACATACTGTGTTTGCAGGGTTAGTGTCCAAATGAAAACACTAAGGCAGGTTTTTTTGACAAATACGTATTACAGTTTTTCTCAAGTGTATACAGACAAAAAAGTTTCAAAGTTTCAAGGCTACCACACTCCGTGCACAATTCCTTTGTTTTCACTCACATAAAAAAAATCGAATTCACATTTTTGCATTAAGCACAAATCACATAATTTTGCACTTCTTTGTTAACTTGGAAAACACTGGCCTTCAAAATGAGACAGCCTTATTACCACTTTGTTTCATTCACTTCTCATTTATTCAAACTCAATGGATAAAACACTTCAATCTCTCCGTCAGAGCATAAAAGATGTCTCAGGTGAGCACTACTGTGAACAGAGAACAGAGAGGAAGAAGACTGGGAGGAGGAGGAGGAGGAGGAGGAGGAGGAGGAGGAGGAGGAGGAAGGTGAGCCAGTATTTCTAATGAAATCTGCAACTTAAGTTGACCATGTATTCAATCACAGCCTGACAATGTCTTAAGATAGATCACTACACCCCCAGAAACTTACTGTAGTGTTTCTTATTTTATTTATCAGTGCAATTACTGTGAGTTTTGCTGAAATAAGTAGGAGTTTTGTATTCTCAGAACTCCAACAATGCAGAGTCAACAACAACTTTAGAGTATGACAAGTGGAGTTCATTGGTTAGACAGATGTGCATTGTATCCTATGCTGATACAATGATTGTGCCGATGCAATATTTATATGATATATTCAACGTATTACTGTGCACTGCAGTACAATACAGCAACAGCCTTTATACTGTGTGTAACAAAAAACTTTTTTTTCCACAAAACCCATAGGCGTAAAAATAAAAATGAGGAAATTAAACAATTTCTGCAGATTTCTTACATTTGAACATATAAAGTAGCTTCATGAAGCCAAAACAAATAGTTGTCTTTTAAATGTATTACACCAGTGTTTAAACTGAGGCACTAAACCAGATATTTAGATGCTAAGTGTGTTTGGTTTTGGTGGAAAGTACTTGGTTTTGTGTAATTTTTTTTTCCAAAATGTTTTTATTTGGAAATGTTGGCAAGTACAGAGTACAGTAAGTATGTTCTTAATACATATATTTCATTGTTTGTTTTTTTGCATGAAACAACAACTTATCTACACACGCAGCCAAAGGAGGTCACATTTAGCTGTGTCAGATGTCCTCATGTATATACCCAAGCTATACAGTATCCCTTTATGCATACCTGTGCACTCTTATCTACAAGGTGTATACACAAATTCAAAACAATACATGTACATTAAAGGTGTATACCCAGAGGTATGTGTAACACACAGGGTGGTAAATGAGGAGAAACAGTACGTACAACAGGGCCCTGACACGGATCAGTTTGGGTTCTCTGACGGACAAAAAAATTAGCAATAAAAGTAGAAAAGGTAAAATAATTGGTGTAAAACAGAAATAGATGTGAAAGATGTGAGAAAGTAAATATCAACAGAAAAAAACAACAACAACAAAGATCTAGATTTGTGTAGTTTTGACAAAATGGTTAATTCTTTTCAGTTTCAGAGTTTTAAGAAGTTGAGCTCTAGTTTCAGGAAATGCGCTTAAACAATTGAGAAATACTGTAATATGTGACTGCAGGAAGGGTATTGGTTAATAAAATGCTTTCAGTGGTTGTAAAAGTGCTCGATCTTTACAACTGAGAAGCAGTACTAGCAGCTGTTATAGCTGTACAAGCACCGGTAACTGTAGTAGCAGCATTAGTAGCAGTACTTAGTGGTACTTAACTGGTGACCCCTACACTATTGAACCCTGCATCAAAACATGGTAATCATCTTTCTTTGTAAGAAGCAGTGTCTGGGCTGCATTAATGTAGTGTTTTTTATCAAAAGCACTTTATAAATTGACTCCTTTTTACCAGGCACATACACACTCACAAGCCAAAGGCAGCAGTGCAACCATTCAAGGCACATGAGGATCAAACAGCCGACCTTGTTGTTAGTGGATGACCACCTCTGCCTACCTCAGCTTCTACCGCCTGATTATTTACCTGGGTATTTCTAAAAGATTTAGAAAGTTTTTTTTTCTTACCTGGAGATCTGGGGATTAGTAAACATGTTCTGCAGACTGGCCTTAGCTACAGGTTTTACCATTAACTGTGCTCCAAGTACAGATATGCTGCTTCGTCTTCAAGGAATAATTTATACAAAGTGCTGAGGCTCAGCATCTTGAAGTCTCAGAAGTGTCCTTGAGTAATTTCATACACCTCAATAAGAGCATGATTAGCCCTAGTTGTAGCAAACACATAGAAGCTTTTGATTAATACATACAACTGATGTTTTCATTCTGTTTATGTCCATGATTATGTTCTTCGTCTCTACTTAATGTGTTTGTTTTTGTCAACTCGGCACCCTTGTGAAAGAAAATTCCTGTTCAAAGAGTGAATCACTGCAGTACAAAGCTGCTGATTGTGGTAAACTATTTGTTATATTCGCAGTCGTAGTCATAGTAGTGGTAATAGTAGCACTAATACTTGTAGTAGAATTTATTACTGTAACATTTGAATGAGTTCTCATTGCCATTCTGCTGTGGAACACAAAACATTCTGGTTTGTTTGTATGTCTTTAAACAAGTCACAAGTCTCTTGGGTGGAGCTAAGCCCTGGCTGTGCCCCTGCCAAAGACTGTCGGAGTGGAACTTGTTTCAGTGTAACATTTGCAGGTCTGGAGATGAGCCCTGGCTTTAAAATGCCCAAATCACCACAAAAGAAAAGGTAACAGCTGCTAGCTTGTTTATGTATGTACCGTTAGTGACCCAGGGGATAATCTGGGAAATTGTTGCCTTTTCCCAGATAGCGGATGCTGTGGTGCCGATGGAAAAAAGAGACCAATTGCAGGCTTTTATCCATGGAGAACTTCCGGTGAGTCAAACTACCAACTCATCAAACCAGCGTTTTGTTACCGCCCCTCGGAGACTCATACAGACGCACCGATTATCAGCTGAAAGAGACACACCAGAACTTTTAACTGTTTACAGTGTAAATACATCCGCGGCCGTATGAGGCGCACCAGCTGTTCAACATAGTTTAAAGGAGAAAGTCTGCACAGGGAAGAGGTGGGGTGGATGGTGGGTCAATTGGCAATATATTCGCTGCCCCCTCCCACTTCCTCCTGTCCTTCCAAGTCTAAGCTGGGAGGTGTGTGTGAGCGGCGAGTTCACTGCGTTACATATGCTACATACATTCAGTGTCCAATAAACAAAATAAACTCAAAAAGTGCCATGAAATTAAACATTCTCATGCCTCTTTTCCTTAATAAAAAGAAAAGTTACAAACCTGAATTCAAGTTCCTCCCTTTTACTGAACTAAGATGCACTTAATTCACTCGTCAACTCCTCATAAGACACACTTGATTCAAACTCGACAGAAAAGCATGTAAAATTCACCAAAACTGTCTTTGTTCGTCTTTCCACTGCCCCAACAATCAACACCTCTGGTTTGGTTGAAATAAATCCTTAATTCACAGCATTAGATATTTAAAGTGTCTGGTTCTACGGGCTGTTGTCCTCTCACTCCTCACCGAGCTCCAAGCGCTCTGGCCGCTGGACGAGAGCGAGTCGCGGAGCAGCGCCTATCATTCTGCAGATCATTACATTAGCAAAATAAAATAACAAATGTTGCACAAAAAAATCACCCCAAAAAACAACTGACGATGGATTCAGCCCATTGCAGATAGGCAAAATATTCATCCAATCGCCCAACCCTAATGGGTGGCTCAAATAAATATGGGACTTTCACCGAAGAGACCAGGGTTCATGTCTCATGTGAAACCAAGATATTATTATAATTAATAAAATATCTAAGGTACATAACAGTACATGACGTGTGTCAAGTGACTTTCATCTTGCAACTTGCTTCAATAAAATCACATGACGTATGTAACAAAACATACTTATTTTAACCCCAAACATGGTCTTATGCTAAACATTGGTATTTGACTAGTAGGAATGAGAACAGGTTGAAGGAGCATATATGTGAACTTGAAGTGAGTAGGATTTAGTGAGATCTAGTGGTGACCTTGCAGATTGCAAACACCTTGTCACAGGCTCCCTTTCCGAGCGTGTAGGAGAAGGAGGCAGCAAAGTTCATTAAGCCAGGGTGCTACTGTAGAAACATGATGTCCTCTGTCTGTGTACATATAAACTGCTCATTCTAAGCAAAAAAACACAATTATTCTTATTTTCAGGTGATGATACACTAATGAAAATGTACTTAGAAATGGAATAAAATATTCATGAAACATTCTGCCAGTAGATCTAAATTGTAGAGACTGGATTGCCTGTACACAGACAGTGTGTTCGGCAGAATATGCGTTCAATATATATGTGTATATATACTGTATACATATACAGACAATAATATATATTATTCTCACCTTGAAAATCATCTAAAAAAAATCCATCCTAACCATAATACAGCTCATTAATAGATGCATGCGCCTTCATTTGAGGAATGACGCATCACAGACTCACTTGCCGTAATTATTTTTATATCTACCGAGTTAGACGCATAAATATCCAGGATTTAAAGGCTGGAAAACAAGCTGATGTGTAAATCAATACTTTGAGTGCAATTTTGAACCTAAATCTCGGGGTGTGTTGTCTGGACCATAAATTTCATTGTGTAGGGAGCCATTTATGCACATTTACATGGAGACAGGATGTTGATTGCAGGATTGCAGAGTTACTGAGCGCCACGATGGGGAAATTTTGAGAGAGGCAAAGCACTAAAGAGTTCACAACCACATCCGCATTAGGTCATAAATCTTTCTCAACTGAATAAGCACTCTTTTTATTCCTCTTCCAAATTCATCATGCCTCCCCCCTCTGCGTCTCTTTCTGTGGCTTTTCTCTCCTCTGTCTCCCTGTCTCCCTCGCGCTCTCTCTTACTTTTTAGTGTCTTTATCGGATAATGAGTGTGATGACAGTAAAAGTTTCATCATCAGCCCCCATCCTATTAGGCTGTTATTGGATCATGTTTGTTTTCGGTAAGCCTGAAGGAAAGAAGAAAGCAGAGCTAAGCCGCATAGCAAAACACAGCATGAGACACACTGTCAGGTTTTGTCTTGGCTTTGTCACTCACAGCAATTTAGTATTTGGCTCATCATTGATGGTCCATATATATGCTTATATTATTTTGTATGCAAAAATAAGCAGCAATTCAAATAAATCTTGGGTGGAATTGACAGAGGAGTGTGTCTAAATAGCAAATTGCTTAGGTTTAAGTGCTTCTGACAAACTGACAGTGCAAGTCAGAAGAATTTGGAGTTTTATTTTCTATTTGCTTTCTTAATGTCATTGCCCAACAGATGCTTAGGTCTAATTATTCACCTAGTAAATGCTGCCTCAGAAATGTCATGTGCTAGCTCCTCAGCTAAATATTTGTTCATTTTCCTGCCCTAATTAAATGAAATAATGAACCCAGTTGAAATATAGCACCATCAGGATGAATGATTTCCCCATTTAGTAGAACACTAAGTGGCCAAAGATTAAATGACTTTTGGACCAGTTTCTTGCACAGTCAAACACGGAGAACACAAATATGAATTATGAGGAACAGTACAATTATATTAAGTAACAGAAAGGTTAACTAATTCAATTTAAAGTGGAATAAATCATGTCCCACACCAGAATCAAGCCTGTCATCAACAATTGAAATCGGTCTTGGTTAATTCGGTAATGCCTCCAAATGACTTGCCGACATACACAGTCCAGTCCACAGGGCGGGTGACAAATTGTCCGCTTCCATCAGACTGCCTCTGATCAAACAGATCGATTCGGGAAAATATCACCGCAGCCTCAGGATCTTCAAAATTGAGAGGAAGTGTCAACAGAGCTGAGCGGAGAAAGAAATTTCACAAACACTGGCACCTGATGTCAGAATCGAAAAAGAAAAAAAAAGGAAATCAATACTATGACCCCAAGAGGGGCCACTGTCGTGTATGTGAAATACCAAATAACAATCACCTTTACAAGGCTCCCGGAGGCTCATGATAGCATTATTTGAGCGGAAACAACATATTACAGACCCGGGGTTATGGATGTTGTCTGCTTGTTTTGTGGTCAGTTTGCAGAACTAATGGTGTTTGCAGTTCAATACTAGAGAAAATGAAATGGCATCATTTGATGTTTGTCCTTTCTTTCTGACAGTTGTGTTCAGTATTGCAGCCTGGTTCAGTTCAATCAAGAGCCCCATGCGAGATCCTCGAGTAACATCAGAACATCGGGTTTTTTTTGTTTTTTTGTAAAAGAAATAACATTTCCCTCAGAGAGCTTGCGCTCGATGTCCACCCCCATCCCGCTGTTTGTCATCTGGTTGAATCCCACTCGGATGTCTGATTTTTGATCTCGACCAATCATCTGTCACTCATGTTCCTTATTGCCACTCATAGAAAAACAGTGATTGGCAGCTGGTATTGAGCTGTCAGCCAGGTTTCTTAAACATAACCATAACTGCATTAGCAACAGGAAGCCTTTCATTACTTCCTGGCCGTTCACTCCACATTTTGTAATACCCACGGAAGCGGCTGTTATGCTGGACGCACTGAAAATAAACAACCCTTTAGCTGTGGGATTTACTCAAATAGAACGCTTTGCAATAAGTTTGTCGACATAAACACAGTCATACCTGTCAAACACTTGGCACCTTGTCAAACGCGGGACACAGCAGAGAAAATAATAAATGAAAATATGCTAAGAAAGTGAGATGGGAGGAAAGATATGCGGTGATGTGCAGGTTACCAGCGCGATATGATGTTATCAACCACAAATGCAATCAAGCTAATTAAGGTCCATGTTTGCAGCAGCGTGTTTTCAAGCAGAGTATTACTGCAATTTTCTTCCGGCTTGTTTTGCAGAAGAACCTTAACCTCTGCCTTCAATTTACATTTGCTTAAAATCAGTGTCACGTCCTGTTTTGCCAGAGTTTAATTGCTGCAGTTCGTTGTTTCCGAGCAGCGCTGTCTGTGCAAGTTTGTCTGTGTGTCATGGAGTGTGTTACGTTTTCTTCTGTTCATTGACCTTGAATGTGGGGAGTGATACTGACAATTGCCTTCTGTTCTTTCCTGAACCAAATTTCTTACCCTAAATGAAAAAAAGAAACCAAAACACGCTTTGCAAGATAATTCAGAAGTCTCCTAGACGATGACAAACACACACACACACACACACACACACACACAGCAGATGCTCGTGCCGAGCTTTGCGCTGCTGTTGCCCGCAGATGTGTCCACTGAAGCGTCATATGAGTTGAGCTGGAAACCATGACTGAGACTGAAAAAGGTATTGACCCCTGACAACGGCTGGTCAGCTCAAAGCAAAACATGTTTAAACGCTGAGTGAACCTGAAAGAGAAAGTCTGGAACTCACACAGTCCAACAATGAGGCTCGTTCTGTTTCTGTTCAGTAGAGGGATGTCTGGGCTACTGGGCCCTACCTGCCAACTTTCTTCTGACTCCAGTGATTTGAAATTAGAGTGAAAGGGAAAAACCAGGAGGCATGTCTGAGGATGCTCAAGAATTACTGTTCTCACCACGTGTGCTTTTCATGTATCACACTGAGGCCAGGCTATATTTGAAATCAGTGCTACTTTTTGATGTGAAAGAAGGAGTAATCATTGATTCTGATCCAGAGTTTACTCCTCTGGGGTCAAGAGCTGGTTGAGTTCAAGAACTCTTGATTAAAGAGAATCACTCATGATTATGCAATTGATTTCCCTATAAATGCTGCTGAACAGACAGAGAATTCCTATTTGGAGTGAGAGCCTGCCTGGGTAAGGTCACCGCCAGTTAAAATTTAGATTATTTTAAAATCTACCACCAAGATTTGTTATAGAACCTTAGTGCAGATGTCGTGATTATGTCACGGTGTTAGCTGGAGGGAAACACAAAGGAAAAACTGCAGGCAAACACGAATCACCACAGAATAGAAGGCCACATACCAAGCAAGAATGCCATCCTGCTGTGTTGCTGGGTGCCAGAATTGACGCCGTAATGGCTCAAAATTGAATCGCTGTCATGGACACAAGACAACTATGTTTAAACGCCGTAAGATGAAAGCTGAGAAATGTGTGTGAGCCGCGACAAAATAAACAAAATGAATTCACAAAATGTCAAGAAAGGAAATATTCTCACTCCTATTTTCCTTATTAATGGTGCTATATGTGTCAGTTAACCTAGAGGTTGCTGTAGCATCTGCATCTCAGGCTTAAAACAAATGCACGCTTCATTTTTAAATAAAGTTGGGTGGGAAAAGTGTAGTCTGACAGCTTGATCAGAGTTTTGTGAGCAGAGTTCAAACTTAGCAGGGCTCAAGATTCTGTTACCACATTGTGTATTTCTCACTCAAAATGTTTTCAGAAACATATTTGACTGTTTAGTTGTAAAACAATGAAGACTGTAACCAAGTTGCAACCATTCGGGCTACTGTAGCTAGAAGGGAACCCCAGACCCGTCTAAGATCTTGAGAGAGTGGTCATTTTAACCCAAACTATGACCTTTCCTTGACCATAACCAGGTGTTTTGTGTCTCTAAACCTACCCAGATCTCTCTATAGTTTAACAAATTTAGGGATCCCTTCCGGACCTGACCGCTTCCAACGGAGACTCTTGAAACTTTGAAACTGTCAAACTAAGCAGTGTTGATAAGAATGCC
>JAJHUR010106490.1:1030-13882 GCA_027495735.1 Lutjanus campechanus
AATACACTACCTACCAGCCTTAGGGTGGAGCAGCCATTCACTACATGATGTGTTGTGAAATGCACACACATTAATGTGGCGGCTGCAGAGTCGTCGTCGTGGCAACAGCTTATAAAAACTACAAGTTCACTTGGTCACAATGAACGTTAATCTCGCGATAAAGAAATGACGCTGTTAAAATTGATTTGCGTTAACGCGTTAATAACGCGATATTTTTGACAGCACTAGTTATTACATCTTTGATTGAAGATGGTGTGTGAGCGTCTCTTATATTTAATATTTTTATTATTTTGATTATTAAAAATCGAAAACATAATTTAATAATTATACAAATGCAATTTAATAGTTCTGATTAACTACAATGTAGAAAATTAATTTAAAAATAAAAAACATTGGCTGAGAAGATGTGTTCTGTAAATCAGATCAGAGTCTCAGAGCTGAGATGGTGAAGCACCTGCTGCAATGACTCCACAGCTGTCAGACGACCAGCAGGGTTTGTTTAACAAAGGCTTGTTGGGTTTTTTTGAAGTGTCATTTTTCTTCACCATGTTTAAAATGAGACCAAACTTTTCTCTGGACGCCAGTTTTTGAGCCAAAATGTGTTTGTAGCTAAGCAGCCGTTAAGAGGAGTCAGCGTTTGCTACAGAATGAAGCAGCCAATGAAACACCACCATCATGAGAGGTAATTAAAGTTATAACTGTCATGTGACCTGTAATAATAATGCCACAGCAACGAACTGAACACTTTAATTTATTAAGATTATTACAAAGACTTAAAATGGAAGAAACTACTAGCCTAGCATAGCACAAAGACTGAAAACAGGGGATATGTTAGCCTAGTGTAGCACAAATACTGGGAGCAGGATTAATTGTTAGCCTAGCTTAGCACGAAGACTGAAAACAAGGGGAAAAGTTAGCCTAGTTTAGCACAAATACTGAGAGCAGAATTAATTGTTAGCCTAGCTTAGCACAAAGACTGAAAATGGGGGAAATGATTTGCGCAGCTTAGCACAAAGACTGAAAACAGAGGGAACTGTTAACCTAACTTAGCATGAAGACTGAAAAAAATGTGGGGATTGTTAGCCTAGTTTAGCACAAAAATTGGGAGTAGGGGGAATTGTTAGCCTAGCTTAGCACACAGACCAAAAACAGGGGGAAACGTTAGCAGAGCTTAGCACAAAGACTGGAAGTAGGGGGACCTGTTAGCCTAGCTTAGCATGAAGACTGGATGCAAATGGAAAACAAGGTTAAAGGTTAAAACTTTTTCTGATGGTGAAGATTATTGTTGTTGGTGTTGTTGTTTGAGGTATTTCAGTCTCACCTGTGTACTTCCGACTCACCTGAGGCGCAGCGGCCCTTGTTTTGGACGTTGATGGGTTCTTTGCCCTCAGTCTGGGCTGTCAGGCTGGCGGCTTTCAGGGCACAACCGCTCCTGTAGGTCACGCCGTCTGTCCCACAGACCTCGTAGTTGCTCTTACATACACACACTCCCAGCTTGTTCTTCTTCTCTTCATCTCTTCTGACACACTCAAGTCCAGAGCCACAGCGACGTGCCGCCGCCCGCCGCCCGCCACAGAGCTCGCCCTCGGCAGCAGCACACACAGAGCAGCAGCCGCACGAGTCCATCAGAGACCCTGCAGGACAGCCCTCCACTGGGAGAGGAGCACACTGATCTGGATCACATGGCCCACAACCTGGAGCAGCTGCTGAGACCTGGACCGCCAGGACCACCAGAACCGGGACCAGAGACAGGAAGAAGCTCAGAGATTTCATGATGGACTTGTGAGATCTGGACTCTGCTGCTCTGAAGTGTGTACTGGTCTCTGCTGGTCTACAGTCTGAGAGACGCTACTCACTGCACAGACCAGGTCCAGACCTGCCCCCACACCCACAGCAGCCCTGTCTCATTGGCTGACCCTGATCCTGGGAGCCAATCACAGTCCAGAGAGGCAGAGCTGGACTCTGCAGCTCTCAAAGGACCAACACTGTAAAAAATCAGACTGGAGTTCAGTAAAATCAACTCAACTTTTATCATCAACTGAACCCAAATATACAAGTTTAATATATTCAACTTAAAGTTCATCATTTTTATTTTCGGAACTTATAAACTTGAGTTCATCTAACTCTGAGTCTTTAAACTTGAAATAACGAGTTGAATGGCTGAACCGTTCAGTTTAATCAACTCGTTAAATTAAGTCGGTGAGAAACATGATCGTGTCAGCAGACTTCCCAGCATGCATTGTGTGAGAGTTAAAACTCTTTTATAGTGTGAATAATAACATTTATTATGTAAACTGTCTGTCTGTGATACACTGTAAAACATGATGAATTATTTACACTTCATAAATTTGATCAATGTGTCTCAACAGGAGCTGAGATGAAGAACTGAGAAATGGGTTCAATTTAATATCTTCAGATTATTGAACATGATTTTTTTTTTTTTTTTACAGTACAATTCAATTAATATCAAGTTTATTTGACTAAAAAGCTTTATTTGCTTTAAATCATTACAGAGTTACCTCAACTTGTCTTTTCAAATTCAGACAAACTCAAAGTTTTTAAGGCAGACCGACACAAACTCTTTGCATGTTTGCACGGGACGTATTTGCCCTCATATCTGCCGTTATAACTCGTTTCGGGGCTGCCGGCTGCACCCGCCTCCCTCAGTACTGAACTGATTTTAAAACCAGTTGTACCTGTCAATCATACACACACATACACATGGAGGAGGGCCCAGGTTGAAAAATACCAGAGTTATCCTTTAAGACCAGTCCAGACCAGCTCTCTGCTGTCTGCAGTGTCACTGTATTTCTCGTCAGATTAACAAAATTATTTTTAAAGACCCAAAATGAACCATCAGAGGTTTTAGAAATGTTGTTAGAACGTTGCTGGAATGTGGTGAGAACATTGGTTTGCAGTGTGTTTACAGTGAGTGTCAGCTGGCCGGTGGGAAACGAACAAACAGGAAATATTCAGAGTCAGAGGTCACATGACTTCCTGTTATTGTTCAATTCCCACATTCTCACACACACACACACACACACACACACACACACACACGCACACACACACACACACACACATCATACTGTAACAGCTGAGTTAACAGGTGTTTTTACAGTGTTTAATGTCTCAAACTAAAAAAAACAAATCGATCAACAGATGACTGATCAAAACAAGTCAATCAATCAATCAATCAATCACTGGATCAATACAGCACGTTTACAAACATCAGTCAAACACTGTGAGACGTTCACTGACTGTCTGTGAAACTGTAAACTGAAAGGTTGAACTGATGGATGATGTCATCAACCACTGAGCCAATCAACCAATCATAACACAGTGATTTAAGCCCCCACAACTCCTGAGGTCTAATTTATTAAAGAAAAAACAATTTAATTACAACATGTTTT
Source organism: Lutjanus campechanus (assembly GCA_027495735.1). Lineage (NCBI taxonomy): Eukaryota > Metazoa > Chordata > Actinopteri > Lutjaniformes > Lutjanidae > Lutjanus > Lutjanus campechanus. The sequence goes on from JAJHUR010106490.1 coordinate 4,444, forward strand.
TCATTTAGATGCAAGAACAAAAATATGTATTTATTTATTTGTTATTCGTCATGACAACCTGGTGAACTGGTGTCATCATCACACTGTGACTGTGTTCACATTAGGACACTGACACACAGCTGCTTTATATGTATACATACACACAGTATATACGCAGTATATACAATAAACACAGAATGTATACATACATACATACATATACACATACATACATACATACATATACATATATATATATATATACATACATATACATGTATATATATATATATATATATATATATATATATATATTATATATATATATATGTGTGTGTGTGTGTGTGTGTGTGTGTGTGTGTTCAGTAGATTTAAATGAATGCAGCCAATAAGAGGCTCAAACATGCCTGAGGTCAGACTGCAGCCTGACAAGACAAACTCAGGGCACAAACAGTCTCTATGAGCTCAGGTCTTCTCATTGGTCCACATGGCAACAGTTATGAAGCAGATCCATCATTGAAGTATCTGATGTGTACTTGCAGTACTGTGTAGTACTCTGTGTATTATCTGCAGTATGACTTGCAGTACTTGTTGATGAGTGCAGTCAGCAGGTCTCTGTACGGCGTCTCTGATCTCTGAGTTCTCAGTCTGAGGACTTTGTGGATGGCAGGAGATCTCAGCAGCAGGTTGTGACTCAGTCCAACCAGACTGGAACTGAACCAGTACAGAGACATGGACTGGGGGGAACACAACCAACATCAGTAAATAAAAACAGACTCCAGGTCAGATCTGCTCTAATAAACATCAGAATATCCTTTTAACGTCACATCTGATCGTCAGTTTCTGTAATATGATCCCAGATCCTGATCCTGATTCTAATCCTGATCCTGATCCTGATTCTGATGCTGTTCAGACTGGACAGAACTGGACTGACTCAGGTCCTGGTTCAGGTCTCAGGTGTTAAGAGCTGCAGGTCTGAACTGGACTCAACATGTCCTGAACCAGAAGCAGAACCAGGACCTGGTGTCAGTGTGGACCAATCAGTTGCTGCAATCTGATTGGACGGACTGGGCGTTGGACTCACCGAGGGGACGGAGACGGCGATGGGGATCATCAGGACTGAGAACGCTCTGATGGCATTCGTCATAAACTTCTGAACCCGAGACGGATTCACCCTCTGCAGAGAAAACACCTGAAGAAGAAGAGACGTGACATCATCAGGTCAGGTGACATCCTTGGGTCAGGTGACCGCAGATTGTTTGCAGACTGACCTCAACGATGAGCAGGTTGGTGAGTCCCAGACAGAGGGGGAGGATCCAGGTGGGGTCAGGTGAGGTGAGGTCAGAGAACCACAGAGCGCCACCGGCTGCCAACTCAGAGTGCAGCGCTGCAGAGAACACGGGTTACAGTCAGGGTTACGCTTTGTAAAGGGCTGTTCCACTGAAAAGATAACCTGCAGCTCCAGGTTTGTGGAGGGGAGGGACTTTACGATTTATCGGTTAATCGATTATTGAATGAATTGTCAACTGTTTAGACAATCAATAATGTGACAAAACAACTAATCAATTAATCAAGAAAATAAGTGATCAATAAAGAAAACAATTATTAAAAGAAAGACTTTTGAAAAATATGTCCACATGTTTGATCCACATATTTTTTTACCTGATATGATTGTGACAGGATCAATTAATTGATTATTGGAGAAAATGAAGGACAGATGAATCGTGATCTTACTGGACTGGTCCAGGCTCAGGTTCCGCAGGGCCAGGGACAGACTGATCCAGAGGGGCAGCTGGACCCACACCAGCACACTGGCCTTGAAGGGGTGACAGTTGTCCCTGACGTAGAGCTCAGAGACCAGACGACGCAGGTTCTTCTGGAACTGGAACCTGAACCACAACCAGAACCATGTTACTGCTCACATCCTGGACTCGGCAGAACCTGATCAGAGTCTACTGGACAGAAACCTGATCCTGCTATCTGCACTCGTCCTGTCAGGTCTGTCTCTGTGTTTACAACATCAGACTGCTGGTATCCATGACAACCAGGGTTTCTGATCCTGGTGCTAAAATGGTACTTAAAAAAACAGAAGCACAAACACAACAATATGTAAACTGTTTAAAGTTTAAAGTTTATTTATTTATATTTATATCTTTAAATACCAAATACACTGAACAGTACAGCAAAATAAATAAATAAATAAAACTTCAGCAGCTCTTTTAAAGAATATGATCATATTTTCTAACATGATGAAGGCTGTTGTCATCGTCATCTGTGTATCTGTCCAGCTTCTGTCTTCTGTTGTTTATTTATTCGTTGTTTGTTTGTTTATCAGTGTGTGTGACATCTCACCTGCTCTGTTTGTCTGTCCAGCCTCTGTCTCGTGCTCTCAGTGAAACTTCGTATCGAAGTCTTTTGGCCAGCTCAGAGATCTCTACCTGCAGAGCCTCCACCTGCACAACATGTTACCATGGTTACCAGCACGGACAACACACAGATGCAGACTGTGACTTCATATGAGGACAGACAGAGGACGACAGACAGTCTGTGATCAGATTGTGTCACTGGCGTTCTTCATGTTTGGATGCCCCAACAAACCGCACGTGGGACAGAGACTGTCCGATAGTCTCACTAACGTGGAGAAACAGGGGGAACTGTTAGCCTAGCTTAGCACAAAGACTGGAAACAGGGGGAACTGTTAGCCTAGCTTAGCACAAAGACTGGAAACAGGGGGAACTGTTAAAAGTTTTTATTGTATTATTATTATTGTTGTTGTTGTTGTTGTTGTTGTTGATCAGTCATATCATCCAGCTCTACTTTCTGTTAACCCTCTCCTCCCCTTCGTGTCCCCCATCTGTCACTCACCTTGGCGATTATGACCAGCTGGTAGGCGGCGAGCGGTAGCGTGATGAGCGTCCTGACCGACAGTGTTGTCACGACAATGCTGAGCCACCACGGCAGCCCACTGACCTGCTGGACGCCGACCAGAACCTGCTCACACAGGTGGACTGGAGCTGAGTCCGAGAGGGCACCGTACCATCCCGGACCACCTGAGACGCCGCTGACTCCACTGACTCCGCCTCCGGCAACACCTGAGAACCTCCTGACACCTGCTGGGGTCCACGCACCTGAGAGCACAATGTGTGTTTCCATGGTTACACAGATGACATGCAGCTGTGCACCAAATGATGCATCTGGAAGTAAATCAAACTTAAAGATTAATCAATTAATTGATTAATTAGTCCTGTCACAATATTATCAATTGAAAAACATGTACATTGAAAAATGTTGATCAAAGTCCAATATCTTTACATTTTGTCAAATTTAAGAAGCTGAAATCAGAGAATTTAGATATTTTTTAATTAACAAATAACTCAAACTAATCAAATGATTATCAAAATAGTTAATAGGCAATTAATTTAATGATTGACTAATGACCATTAGGGTCAATATTACCTGATGGTGTCCATGGAGCGGACAGGGTCCGGACGCAGACTGCAGACTGGGGTGTGCAGCAGGTGAGACCAGGTGACTTCCTGTAGACGGGGGCAGGACAGAGTCCTCGGACAGGAAGCTTCAGGAGTCCAGACCTCAGAGACCCCCCCACACTCAGCATGGTGATCCCCCACCCCTGAAATCACAAGAGACCAGGACTGAGGACAGAGACCAGAGTCCCTGATACGTCTAAAATCAATAATAATTATTAATTGAATTGAGTTTAAAGTAATTTTACATTTACAAATAAAATGAATATGAAAGACATTAAGTATAACATCATTATGTAACTCAGAGTCTCTGACAGGAGGACGTTTAAAAACTGAATCTGTCCTCCTGAGTGCTGCTGCATCCATGAGTGTCTGTCATAAAGAGTAAAGGTGAGAGGACGCCCTCTGCTGGTGAGCCTGAGGACACGTCACAGAGTCTGTTCCATGTAACAGAAGGAGGTTCTCTTCTATATTAACTTCATCAGTGATCAAGAACACGTTTCATCTCTTCAGCTGTGAACGTGTTCTGCAAACTACAGGTAACCTACAGGTGATCTAACAGGATGTCAGTGTCTCTTCCTGTTTGTTCTCTCAAGTCTGCTGGAAACTGTCCGACTTGACTGCAGCTTTTTGTCTCCACCTCCTGCTGCGGCCGCCTGATCTTGTCTACTCGCCAGGCGAGGCGCAGTTCACCTCGAACGCACCTAACAACTGCGGCACCTGGCTCTGAAAACTGCGGCCGCCTCGATCTCGTGAGGTTATCGTTGTCCACGTATGTGTGACGGCAGAGCAAGTCAGGATAGGGGGTGCTTTTCATTACGCTGAATTTTGCCTCCTCGTCTTCTCTCTCCTTTGTTGACCCGGAAGTCGTTTCCCCTCCGCCATGATGAAGGATCTTCCAATTGCTTAAATGCACCTGTAGGAGACGAGGAGCGAGGAGAGAGGAGGCTTCTGGAGGAGCTCAGAGCGAGGACACACCGGTGTATCCTACGCGGAAGTCCTTTATCAAGAGGAGTGATGCTGATTGGACAGTTTCAGCGACTGTCATCCTGCATCATCAGGACACACGCAGGGAAATTAAATCTGACTGACACAAGTTTCTGAAGCGTGTTAATGATTCTGATTGAATATTTATGTCACAAAGAGCTCATGAAGAAATAAGTTATTATAAACATTATTAGTATTATTAGACTGTAAATCATCACATGTTGTGAAAAATGACACAAACAGGATGAAAAGTCGTCTGGTTCAGTGATGATTCAGAGATTATTACTGTGGAATCACTGTCACACACTTAATGAACTAATCAGGGAAAATACCTGCGGCCGTGTGTTTACTTTGTAGAGTCATAAACAGGATCTACAGATAATAATACATGATGAGATGTGATAATAATGTGTCATCGTGTGTCGGCATCTATAAGTTAATTTCATTGTAGAGAGTTGGGCATCACACAAAGCAGCAGTTTGTCTGTATTTTTTGTTTTTTTGTTTTTTAATTTCACAGTAGAATCGACACACATTCTCACATAGTTGTTATATTAGGCTATTGTGCAGACAACAATGGTGCAAATAGAATAAATAAATAAATAAGTAGACAAATATCACAGATCCGTAGCCGATATAATTTAAAGATGATTAAATGACGATTGAAATCAACATCAGGGAGAATCCTGCTACTGATCAACTATTTTAAACAGTTTACAGATCAAATACTGTCAAATGTTGGAATTGTTCTTAAGTTTGTGCGGACATTCGTGTTGGTCAGTTTGACAGCTGATATCACGTCGCTCCGGACTGACGCTGTGCAACGAGGAGTTTTCATTTCGGAGTTTCGTCTCCTCTAGGGGGGGGCGTGCCAAGATGGCCGAGTGAGTGGACGCTTTCTGCCGAGTTCTGCAAAATAAGTTAAGTTAACGGTTAAAAACGATATTTTTTCAGACGCCAATCGCCTATTCAGCTTCTCAACAACTTTATTCAGCCACTTTTAAGACAGAGGTGATTTAATGTCGACGCAGAGTGTAAGAAAAAGACCTCCGGATAAAGTCAAGCAAAAGCTAACGTTAGCATGTCCCACTGCTGCTAAGGCTGGCAACGTGCTAATTGACAACTGCCACGACTACATCAATCCCACCGTCGCTCTCCCAGCCACAGACGACGGCATGGATGAATTTCCACCTCTTCCCATTACTCCCAGCAAGTCTCCAGCTCCGAAAAAGGCGATGCTATCTCCCAACACCCAGGGGTCAGCTAATCAAAACGACATAATCGACACCCTTTCTGCTCTGATAAATACCAGATCCGACAACATTGAGAGCATGGTAAGTGCTAATGCTCTCAAAATTGAGGGACTTAAAAAGACTATTGATTTCGTCTGCGAGGAAGTAAAGGTCATCAAAGGGAAAGTGAGCACACTTGAGAAAAAAGCAGCAAACGAGGTCAAAAGAGTCGACACGTGCCAGCAACGAATCTCGGAGCTGGAAAGATATTCTCGGCGATGGAACCTCAGACTCTACGGGGTTGCAGAAGGTGAGAGAGAGGATCCACGCAAGAAAATAATTGAAATATGTCAAGCCATCCTTCCAGAGCAAAAGAACAGGATGTCTGACACCATCGACACCGTGCACCGCCTTGGCCCTAAAAATGTAAACAAACCCAGAGGCATCATCATTCAGTTCACCTCGCGAGTCAGCAGAGACGCCATCTGGAGAGCTGCAAAATCATCTCCCTACCTGACGAGCAACAACCTGAAGTTTGCGGAGGATCTTTCCAAAGAGGACAGAGAACGCAGGAGTAAGCTGTGGCCCGACATAAAGAAAGCCCGTGAGGATGGGAAGACGGCTTACTTCATCGGAGGCCGTGGCTTCATTAACGGAACAGAACTTTCTCTCCCTACTTAAAGAACAGTGTCTGCCTTTCCGATGCTTTAATAGACTTATTCCTGGTTCAGGCAGCTATTGAAGAATGTTATAAGTTAAGTTGGCTGCTTTCCTTTCAAGTAATCGTTTACCGTTTTAATTCATGTTATTAATGCAGATTTCGGTCCCCATTTGATACACTCTCAGTGAACAGAGACCTCATTTGTTCTTGTCATTTGTTCTTGTTTAATACTTTGTCGCTTTCTTTTGTTTCTCTTAATGCCAGGGGGCTAAGGCAGACTTGTAAACGCAAAGCACTTTTTCTATTTGCCAAACATCTCAATACTGACTTTTGTTACTTTCAAGAGAGCCATTCAACTACTGCAGAGCACATCTTTTGGAAATCACAATGGGGTAATGATATCTGGTTCTCTCATGGCACAGAGCTCTCTGCTGGAGTCACCACTCTTAAAAACTCCTTCTGTGGATCTATACTACATTCAGACAGTGATTCTTTAGGTCACTATATTTGTCTTGTGCTTAAGTACCTTGATGCAACCTTAATTACTGTTAACATATATGGATATAACACCAAACCTGAGAATGACAAACTCCTTCACTCTATAGAGAGGCGACTTGATTTTTGGTTATCAAGATTTCCAAACTCTATCCTTTTAATCGGCGGTGACTTTAATATTGCTTTAGATAATGCTGCTGATAGATGGCCCCCAGGACAGCCCTCCTCCGTTAACTCAAATCTCAAAGCATTCATGCAGAAGTTTGATGTTATAGATGTATGGAGAGAGAAATTTCCAGATGTAAGAACCTTTTCATGGAGCAACAGGTCAGGCTCAAGACAATCTCGTATTGATTTTTGGCTATTATCCAGTTTTGTAGAGAAAGACAAAGTCACAGTCAATTTTCTACCTACACCCTTAACTGATCACAGAGCAATTTATATTAATATCCAATTTTCTACTACAGACGATACTCCACTCAGGTCTTCCTACTGGAAATTAAATAACTCTTTGTTGGAGCATGATACAGTTAAATCTGAAATCTGTAAACTGATTTCACATTTTTGGAATAAGGCTGAAAGAGAAAAATTGTACAGCACTAATTGGGAACTGTTTAAATTTGAATCAGGCAAATTTTTAAGAAGATATGGGTCGTCAATCTCTAAATCTAAAAGAGCAGAGGAAGAAGAAGTCATTACAAAAATCACTTTATTCTTTCAAAGACCCCCTGATGAAATCTCTGAAGAGGACAGACTACATTTTTTAGACCTTCAAAAGAAATTAGATGACATTTATCGTCGCAAGGCGGATGGTGCATTTGTTAGATCCAGAAAAAGATGGTTAGAAGAAGGGGAACAAAATTCAGCATATTTTTTTAGGCTTGAAAAACTGCGCGCTAAAACCAATTCTATCCATCAATTGAACATAAATGGTGTCATAACTAACAATGCTAAACTTATCTCAGACTATTGCTGTAATTTTTATAGCAATTTATACAGCTCCAAATACAACCAGGAATTTGCTTCTTTATTTTTAGACTCAATTAAAGACTTACGAATCCTCGATACTGTGGATAAGGATTTTTGTGACACCCCTTTTACTGTAGAAGAAGTCTCTAATGCCATTGCTGCTCTTAAGAATAACAAATCGCCAGGTACCGATGGATTAACCACAGAATTTTATAAATCCTTTTCAACACATTTAGCCCCTTTTCTTCTACAGGTTTTCTTAGAAAGTATAGGAAAAAATGCCCTTCCTCCTAGTCTCACACAAGGTCTTATAACTTTAATTCCAAAATCTAAAAAAGATGTGCTGCTTCTCGATAATTGGAGACCCATTTGTTTACTCAACAATGACTACAAAATGATTGCCCTTATTCTCGCTAAAAGAATTAAAGAGGTCTTAGACACAATAATAGATGAGACTCAGTCGGGCTTTATGAGAAATAGACATATATCAAACAATATCAGACTTGTCCTAGACATCCTTGACTATTCTGAATTGATTTCTGATGAAAGTTTTGTCCTCTTCCTCGATTTCTATAAGGCCTTCGACACAATAGAACACCAATTCATTTTTCATTGTTTAAAGAAGTTAGGCTTTGGTGAATTTTTCTGCACGGCTATTAAGACTTTGTATGCCAACAACAATAGTTCAATTAAAATGAAAAATGGCACGACCCCGAGATTTAATTTGAAACGAGGCATCCGCCAGGGATGCCCCATCTCCCCTTACCTCTTCTTACTCTGCACTCAAATTCTTACAAATTATATTACTAACAGTGCTGTGCAAGGAATCTCCATAGCTGATAAAAATGTAACTATTAGCCAACTGGCTGATGATACTACTCTTTTCCTAAAAAATGCCAACCAAGTCCCTGTTGCTCTTCATGTAATTGCTGATTTTTCTAAGGCCTCTGGCCTATGCCTTAACCTGCGTAAATGTGAGTTATTAGCTGTCAAAAATAGTAATGTAAAGTCTGTTTGTAATATTCCTGTCAAAGAAGAAGTCACCTATTTAGGGCTCTTGATCTCTAAAGACCAGAATTCGAGATGTAAGTTGAACTTTGACCCGATTATTCAAAAAACAAAAGTTAAACTAAATCAGTGGCTGCAGAGGGACCTGTCCCTTAAAGGCAGAGTTCTGCTTACGAAAGCCGAAGGCATTTCACGCCTTACCTATGCAGCTCTCTCCATACATCTAGATAATAAAACTACTAAAAACATTGACCGTTTACTCTTTGATTTTATTTGGAAAAATCGTACGCATTATATTAAGAAAGGAGTTGTTATGAATGACTATGAACATGGAGGGCTTAACTTCTTAGACTTTGCTACTCTTAATAATACATTTAAAATAAATTGGGCTCGGCACTTTCTCAAAAACCCCTTCTCAATTTGGAATTTCATTCCTCAGTACATCTTCTCTCGCTTTGGTGGTTTACATTTTATTCTCAGTTGTAACTATAATGTAGACAAACTCCCTGTAAAATTGTCAGCTTTTCACAGGCAAGTTCTTCTATCTTGGTCTCTAATCTACAAACATAACTTCTCACCTCATAGGTACTTAATATGGAATAACAGAGACATTCTTTTCAAAAA
>JAJHUR010106492.1:0-14327 GCA_027495735.1 Lutjanus campechanus
AACCGCAAAAGACGCCATTTTCGCCATGTTTTTAGCAGAAATATCAGCTGTTGCAGGTAGCCGGTAAGATGTAAACATGGCGTCGCGAGACTTCGGCATGTGCGGCCATTAGGATATATACGAAGTCTCGCGAGATCGACGCCATGTTTACATCTTACCACCATCACTTGGATTACACCACACGAGCAGGATGGAGAATTTTTGTGTTTGTTTTATGTGCTATTTTTAACGTTTTATCAGTGGTCACAAGTCACTGCCATTGTACTGGACGAGGCTGCTATCCTGTTCCTCCTAAAACTCCAGGACTGTTTTGGAAATTGAAGATTTTCATCTACCATCACATCCACAGGGTGGTGAGTATATAATACGTGGGTTAATCCTGGAAAGTGGAGTATCACTTTAAATGCACTGGGGTATTGTAGAATGCTAGATGTGCAGTATCCTGATTGGCCTAAAAGTTCCAGTAATTGCAGAATACTGTTTTTATTTTTATATTTTCGATTTGAATAATCTTTTTATTGGTAGAGCTCCAAACGATTGATCAATTAATCAATTTTAGATTAATTAACAACTATTTTGAATACATTTGTGTTGGGGACAAAATAAAACGTCATCTTACATCATCTTAAATCATCTTAAGCTTTGGAAAACACTGATCGACATTTTTCAACCTTTTCTGACATTTCATATACCAAACAACTAATCCAATAGACCTAATTGAGGAAATAAATGGCAAATTAATTGTTGACAAAATTAACAGTTACTTGAAGCCTTATTTATTGGTTTAGATTATGTCTAACTAGAGATGAAATCATATGAAAATCATATACCATGATTATTGTGACCAAAATTATTGCAGTTACCAGTATTTCTGTGGTATTTTGTTAGAATGTGCTGACAATGTTAAAAAAAAAAGTAGATACAGACTGTGAAGTCCTTTCACCAACTTTATATTGAAAACCTGAACAATCTGAAACACATCAACTGAAACAATTTTTAGCATCATGTCTAGGGATGGGTACCGAATTCGGTACTTTTTTAGGTACCGACCGAATTCCGTCGGTACTACCGAGTACCGATTCACGTGGAATCAAACGGTACCATGTTTCGGTACCTCAACGCATCCTTGTGACTGTGAGGAGTGGAAGAGTAGGCGATTTTCCATGCCGGACTTGAACACAACTGTTACCGGTCTGAGCATTCCCCTTTAAGGAGGTGGTGGGTAAAGTAGTCGAGAGGGTAACGGCTGCGGCCTGCGGGCGGCGCTGGACGTCCAGCCCCGCCTTCCCGCAGGTCGCAGCCGTTAGTACTTGATGTAGTCCGCACGTAGCCGTGTTGTTGTAGTGTGCACGCCCGCAGGTGTGTGTCTCCCTCTCCGGTGAAGTGTGTGAGAAGTAACGTCAGCTCTAGCTACTGTAAGTTGTATAGTCAGTGTGATGAAGCTCAACAGCCATAAAAGTACTGTGTTGTCACGTCAGAAGGAAGGAAAGAGCTGAATAAAGCCCCGGTCCGGTCCATGTGTTCAACTATCCGCCTCTCCTCCTCTGTGTGTGTGCGAACAGCCCGGACTGCTAGTTACCAGCGCAGAACGAGCCAAGCTAAGGTGCAACGAGACTTAGCTTTATAATCAGCTGCTCCATAACACGGTTAGGAGCTACAAAGCTGAGGAGGTAACACAACACAGGCTGAAGACTGTACAACTTTCGACAGCCTCAGGTCGGCTACAACTCCTGTATTCAGCACCGTTAACACGTCTGCATCCGTACGACGCGTCGTCTGTAGCCAGCAACGTGAGAAGAAATGGCCTAAACACTTCGTCTGCTCCAAGTAAATTTTTTACTTTATTACCACACAAGCACACACAAAAGTACCGAAAATTGGTACCGTTGAGTACCGATACCGATTCGCAGGTACCGGGTATCGGTACCGTATCGGTTCAAATGTGAACGGTACCCATCCCTAATCATGTCCTTTGTGATGTCAGTGTTTTCATTAATGCAAAACAAGGCCATGTTGCTGCTGCGCCAGTGTCTGGCAGACCGTTGCTAACTTTGGTTGACGCTGGACAGTATTTACCATTTCACAGGGCAGAAATCAAACATGGATAGCACAAAAAAAAAAAATTGAAACTGTAATACTAATCGTTGAAAATTCTTGTGCCCTTTGTCATGAAAATGATTATTGTTTCATCCTTAGATCTGACATAAAGGTTGGTTTCCAACACCAGTAAAAACTGAATTGACTGATTGAAATTGAAAGACCAAATAAACCCCTTTTGCCACTATTTGTATTTATGGTCCGATCCTGCAGCTGTGAGATTTTTGATGTATTCCTGTCAGATGGATGTCAGTCTGTTGGTTCCAAATTCTATGTATACTTCTCGTTTTGAGGCCATTTTCATACACATCTTGGTTCAGAATCAGTGACTATCTAGACCTAAATATAATAGTTCTTTACTAGCCAATAACATGATTGGAGTTGAATTCTGTTTTGATTGAATATTTTGTGTTGCAAAAAATGCCGTCCTTTGTGCCTCTCCCAGTGATGACAAGAAGAAAATGTTTTCATATAAATCAATTAAACTATGCATAATAATCAAAGACGTATATAAAAAAGCCTGCATAACATTTTAATGACTGTGAGAGCATTTTTTTTTTACAAAATAAACCAACTCAAATAATTGTTTCAGTAGGCCAGTGATGATTAAAAATGCCTTGCTTCTATGCTTACACAAAAACTGCCTCTAGTACATCAATTTTCATGGCAAACACGAAATACCATTTTCATTACTGGTGTTACCACTGGCTTCAGGTGAAGACTGACAATGATGTCTGGGTCATTACCTTAGTATAGCTACCTGAACACATCATTGCTGCTCGGTGTTGCCTATTTTTTGGTTTGCCAAGCTTCTATCAAGTTTTCCAATATAATGATGTAACTAGTGATGGTTATATACATATCTGTGATTTATAGGTGTATACCATGTTGTCTTGTCTTGAAACTCAAGATGTAAAACATAGACTCCTTGGACATTTTATTTTCTTCGTGCGATTACCATTTAAAATTGCCTATCAACACTGACAAAAATAAACACTTTGACACTCAGGGAGAGAGGCACCAAGGAGAGACGGCATTATTAGAAAATAAAAAGGAATCTCCTTTCATAAATCAGTCTCTATTCAAATGTGGAGAAGCCTGTGTTTGTTGATTTAGCAGAGATTCCTTCAAGGTTTGGCCTCATTCAAGGTTTCTGAATTGATGCAGCACTCTTTCAGACGTTAAGTCTTGGCATTGATTCATTAACGCTACTCCCCCACTGAGTGACATAAAAAACAACTTGTACATGCATAAACTTGTTCTTTTGGCTTAGTTAAAATTTTAAACTTGAACCTGTGTACAAGCATCATACTGCTACCAGTCACAAACCACAGGTACAAAGCATGTTTGTGGACCCGAGACCAAACTGTCTGATCTCTTGAAAAAGACATGGCAGGTGAGGCAGTCTGCTCTGTGTGCTGTGACACCAGGTTGACATGGTCACTTGTGGTAACCCTGCCACAGGACAGAGAAACACTGTGACATTTAGAGTCATATTTGGCCTTAGTGGTTATGGTCATCTCCTGCAGCGTCCCGTGATCTGCTGAAACTGGGGAGTCAGCATTCCTTAAATAACCATAGCCCTGGCACAGGCTGACCAGCGTGAAGAAACTAAATCCCCTCCCAGTCTCCATTACTTCCCATACTATCCCCATAGGGGTCGAGACAGGAGGTAGACTGCAGCCAAGCACACGAGCAAAACTGACTTGGTGTAAACCGACCTCCTTAGTGAAGCCTATAGACTGTCACCACAAGTATTTAACTGAAGATTGATCTTGAGCTGCACAAAAACCTTGGGCATCTGACTGTTTTTTGTTTTTTTTTAATTAACTGTAATTTAAAATCTGGAGGGCTATCACTGATTATGGAGAGGGTATCAGTGACTATGTTTACATGCATATTCTTACTAAGCCACTAATTCCACTAATATACTCCTTATAATGCAGCCATGCATACTACCATTTATGATGTTTGTCCTACGGCTTATATTGTATATATTGAATCCAAAACTGCTTGATGTCCAAGTCTTAATTTTTTGAGCCATTTTTAAATTTAAAAAAAGTCTATTTATTCCTCTGTGACAGTAAACTGAATAACTTGGGACTGAGAACAAAACAAGACAATTGAGGATGTAATGTTGGGCTTTGGGAAACTGCAATCAACAATTTTCATCATTTATTGACATTTTATGGACCAAACAACTATTTGCTTAATTCGAAAAAATAATCAAGAGATTGATCGTTTATGAAAATAATCATGAGTTGCAGTCCTACACAGAAGTAAAGAGTTGAATCAGACAACTTATGTGTAACTACATTGTGGTACATAGGTTTACATTTTTATGCTATGAAACGGCTTTGTGTATGTAAAAGGGAGGTGACAAGTAAATTCAAGATTTGTATCATAATATGTAATGTAATTTTCATTTGGTCCCAATGGATTTTATAAAATTGATATTTAAAAAAATATATATAGTTCAGCAACCGGTATCAAAGTCAATATATTGCTACCGTTATCAGTATTGAAAACCCTTTGAACAATGCCCAGCCCCATCTCTACTCCAGCCTTACAAATGGTTGGCTAGTTGGTTTGTTTACAACACACAGAGCTGACTGTAAACGGGCGAGAGGCCATTTGTCGCAAACTGTGGTAAAAACCCCAGCTGAGACAATTCTTCCCAATGCGCTATGTAAACATGTCCAAAGATTCTCTGAAAACCTGAATAATATTGGCATATCCCACATTTTGTAATTGGAAAATGCAACATTCTGAATAATTAGGAATATCCGAATGGAATATGTTATTTTCATGACCCATACTAAATTTGGAATAATAGTAGAAAATTACTGTGTACGTAAACACAATCAATGTTTCATCCTCGAAAACAGACATATTCCAGGAATCAGAGAGTTTGTTTACGTGGTGAGGAAATCAAACTGTGTGAATCAGGTCATCCACTTATCAGAATTCAATCTGTCCTCCTTTCGGTAATCTTGATAATCAGAGATCTTGCCGTCTACTGAATGGATTTCTAAATGAAAGCTAGTTGCAAATGACGAATAGTACTGCTTCCCATAAGCCTTCACTCCTTACATTTTTTTCAAGGACAAAACTTACTGAAAACAACGCTCTTCTCGGATTCTCCTCACCAGTAAGCACACAACTTCTGCATGTCACCACCCCAATATGAAGGGCCACCCAAAAAAACTTTTGATTGTTTCAGCAGTGCAGGTGTTTTCTTTAACTCTCTTGGCAAAATGATTCCACATATTTTTAGCAATGAAAGCAGAGAGCTTGTCCTCAGTCTCTATTGAGCAAAGCATTTAGAGACTGACTTGCGAGTTTCCCCTTTCTGTGGTGACAAGGTGAAAACCTCATCCAACAATTTCTTCCAGACTCAGTGAATTGCCAAACAACCTAATCTAAGTATTTCCCACATCTCATTCACATAAGCACCAATGAATTTCTTGAGAACACTGTTGAGCAGCTCAACAATTCTCCATTCTGCAACTGTCAGGCCATAATTTGATGAGCATGACATGTTTATTGTTGCCTTGTTTACCTGATCCTGTCATGATGCAACATGCCTACCACAGCAGGTATCTTGTCTGTCACCAAACCATCAGGATTCATTTTAACAGCTTCTTATTAAAAAAGAACTAGATCATTAAAGGAATAATTATATTCATTACAGTTACTTATAATTCATCCCAGGTCTTAAACTGTAAATGCAACACAGAATAAATTGCCAGGCACAAGATGGGTTCCCCTACTGTGATGTATGTCCTTAAAAATGTAAAATTCATACTCTCAGCTTATAATCACCAATCCATTACCTCACCACAAGACAAAAGATGTGACTTGGGCCAACAAAAGGTTTTAACATTCAAATGGGACTACTCATCTCTCACCAGTGTAATACTGCAGTGCTAGCACACGAGATTTATTGTCACTTCATATGCACGCTCTCTCAACTGCCCATGAATGTTCGATTTCTACTTGAGACGAGCTTAATACTTGAGTTCAAAGCTTGGGCTTTCTACCATGAGAATTTTGAAAGAGCTGCATCTTTCACAATAAAGCTGAAAACTCAGAGTACTGCTGAATCAAACTATTTAAACACAGTTTTTGTGTTTTCCAATGTGCTGTAACAACAGTCATCCAGACATAATTATAAACTTTTATCTTTACTCTCCATAACCTTAAGCTTGATGACGCTCGAGTAGCCTTACTCATTTCCTTGCTTATGTCACAGCCAGTAAAAAACAGAAAGAGTGAGTCTCTGGGCCGCCAGTCCCGCAGCAGAAGCTCCACTTCACTCTGTCCTCAGACGTACCGACAGAGGAACCAGCTGACAGTCACGTCTCATACAGGAAGCAGTCAATACACTCAACTGTTGCTACTTGACGACTGATATTGCACAATGTTCTTACAGAAGCACAATATCAAATACTCCCTTTTTCACAAAATTCTTAGTACACTAATATTGGACTATTGGAAAATTAACTGAATGAGTTTTACAACCAGGCCAACATTAAGGGTACAGTTAGCTTACAAACTTAGAATAACAAACAAGCCTGTAGGAAATATTTCTTGTTCTCCAACAATGTAAAAGAATTTAGATAGTTTATAATGACAGAATTAGGAGTTTCATTGTTCCAACTGTAAGTGTTTTATTACTAGGCAGGGTCTACAATTTAACAAAGCAATTATGCTGTATATGGCCTGGAACAGCCTGGCTTTTAGTTTCCTTACAAAAGCAGGTGTCTGCCAGAGTTTACACATTTTCCAGTGAAACAATAGTAAAACAGGGGTCATAAACATTATCAACTTTGTCTGATTACATTCTTGATTACACCACAACTTTTACATTGAAATGCGTGTGTCATCCTGTAGTTCTTCCTCTTCCTTTACCGAGTTTCCAGCTCACCCCTGCTGTTGGTTGCCAGCCAGTGTTTGAATTATGAGGAAGCCTGAGGAGCTTAGCTCCCCTTAAAGATACCTGAGCCACATTGAAGCAGCTCAACTTTGATGTGGTGGTGTATGATATTCACCCTCAATTTTATTAATAAATGACATTTTAATCCCTGCAATTCAAGAGAAATAAACTCAACCAAAGCACAGCAGTTGCTGATCTAAGTTGGTCTGACTTTTAACAAAAGAACATTGAATATAGCTTGAATTTCTCATGTGAGTCTGTTTGTTTCTTTTTATTGAGCACAGGGTAGATTTTCCTATATTTCACAACCTAATACTTGCAAACAAGAAACCCACCGTTTGTATTGATGCTAATCAGTCATGTGACAAATAGATAGACATCTGACAACATTTTTTCTGTGCAAGCATAAGAAGATATCTTTTCTCAATCTGTGTTTGTGCACATGTGGTCTGTGTTAGCTGAGGCAATTAATATATTTTCACTGCTCTGCGGTCATATTGTTGGGCTTTCATTGTTGTTTTTGAATTTCAATACGCCACTTTAAAATATGACTCTGAGCACTGAAGTGACTCCTGTTTGTATACGAACATAATGTAATGTATACACACATATAATGTAATTAATGCAGACATGCAACACGCCTGCAAGCCTAAGCATGATTACTGTGTCAGATGGATAGTTTGATGTATATTCATCTGTGATTGTGTGAAGCTACCATGACTGGGCCATGAAAGCTGTTAATAGTCATGATAACAGTCCTTATATGCCTGTAAGGTCCTTTTGTGTTCTTGATAAAATATAAAATACACTCTATTATAGAGCTGCAACCATTGATCAATTAGTTGTCAACTATTAAATTAGTCGCAAACTACTCTGATAATTGATTAATCAGTTTGAGTAATTTTCTAAGTAATTTTAAGAAAAACAAAAAATTTTTTCTCAGATTTCATCTTCCTAAATGTGAATATTTTCTGGTTTCCATATTCTTCTATGGCAGTTAACTGAATATCTTTGAGTTGTGGACAATACAAGACATTCAAGGACATCATCTTGGGCTTTGGGAAACACTGATCGATATTCAACACACGCAATATACCAAATTTGAGCTTCCATCTCCCAAACTATTGACCACAGGACACCAACTACCACAAAAAGCTAAAATGTGATTGGAACATTTGTGCCAGCTAACATCCACAAAATGGTGCAGCACAAGCTTGTATCACCCTACTGTTCTGAATCTTCACTACAAACCAAGCAGCCACTATGATACCATGCAGATATTGGATTGCTCAATAGCCCTGATCTGGTCAAACTACGAGTAATGGTTTTAAGTCAAGTAACAGGGAAAAGGTGGAAATGGTCCGGTAAGCATACATGAAGCAAAACAGCTTTAGTGGATTGTGAGTCTGCAAGTCTGTGCAAGACACAATTCTCAATAAAAGTTGCATCTTAAACTGTAAACATAATCCTCTTGCTGCAGTTGTTTTGAACATGATGTTGTTTAAGCCAATAAAAAGCCCAGTAGATTTCCGGTCTACAATTCCTGATCAATTTTAAGAATTTGTATTACTAACATTTTGAATATAAATTTGTATGAGAATACATATTTAACATAAAGAAGGGGCAGCAACCTACTCCTCAAGGAAAGTCCTGTCAGTATCTTGCCACCTGCTTATAAAAAATAACAACCTGTTCTGAATCACAAGCATTATAAATAAAAGGCAGGGGGGACAAATCCTTGTGACAGTATATGGTTTTCCATGTTTTAGTCAAAACAAGAATAACAATTTTACCTGACATTATCACTGGAAGCTGATAGTGAAACTTGTTGTACCTGTCAGACTGCTTTGTTTAGAAGTTTGTCTATAGCCTTTATGTTTCTTCTGATAATTCAAAAGCAAAAAAAAACAAAAACAACAATTTAGCAAAAATCACAAAGGCCTTTTAAAAACTCTTTAAAAAGTCTTTGCCAGCGTAACTACTGTAGCTACAATTAGCCTAAAGAACCACTGTAGACATGCAACAAAAAAGTGAATTTGTCGATTAAAAGAAAATTTAACTGCCTATGATTCTGCCCATTATTGTTTCAGTCATTTTTCCAGCAAGAATTTGCTGGGTTCAGCTTGTTAAATTTTAGGATATACTGCTTTTCTTTGTAATTTTTATTTATTTATTTATTTATTTTACAGTAAAAGAAGAGTCTTGTGGTTCTGGACTATTGATTGGATGAAAGAGAGGAGGATGTCACACTTTGGGCTCTGGAAAATTGTGATGAGTATTTTTCACAAAATTGATATGTTATAGACTGAACAATCAACTGTGAAAATAATCAGCAGATTAATTGATGACAAAAATAATTGTTAATTGCAGTCCTATACCATTGTGTTGGATTTAGTGGCATCTAGCGGTGATGGTTGTAGATTGCAACCAACTGAGTACTGCTTGCCTCACCCTTCCCAGCTTCAAGGAGAAACTGCAGTGGCCACAAACCTACTGAAAGGCCCTATCCAGTAGTTCTGGCTACTGTAGAAACATAGCAGCTTCCATAGAAGAGAAGTCCTTTTTAAGGACCTGCACATATAAACTGCTCATTCTAATGTCATGAAAACACAGCTCTTATTTTCAGACTATACACTAATGAAATCAATCTTATGAATATTATATTCAGGTCCTGCAATATTCTGCCAATAGAGCCCCCTAAATCTCACACGCTGCACCTTTAAAATTGAGGGATTACTCTATATTGGCAATTTCTTCTGTGTGTCACACATTGGTTTTAATAAACACTCCTGCTACAACTAGTAGTCTCCCAATTACCTATCACAATTGTGTTGTTCTGGCTTATCAGCCGCAGTCCTGCTGCACACAGCCACTGAAGCTGGAGATAAGGCCCTTTCCTCCTGGCCTGCCAGGTTTTCCCTGTCAAATATTTATAGAAGCTGAAACGTTAGATGGCCATCATCAGACTTATAGCTCGCTACAAAAGAAGCCAAGCAAGCAGGCAGCTGCAGGAGAGCCATTTCAGAGATTCAGACCTTGAATTTCACCTCTTATTCAAAAACGAATACTGACAAGAAAATGTGTCAAATCTACCGTTTAATAACTTTGACGCACTTCTAAAGCTTTCAAGTGAACATGAGCCTTTGGTGGCAGTGAGGGGGGTTGGAAGAGGAGCTCTCACATGAATACTGGGTACTTTTCCAAATTATTCACCATGTTGTCATTAGATACTCAACCAAGGCAAGGCTTTAAACTACGTTAACAACTGAAAAAAAATCTAAGTAACAAAGAAGATATATCCAACAGTTACCAGCCGTTACCATTATGTGTGGGCAGCTCTTGGCTAGTTTAGCTAGCAAGCTTTGCCAGATTTTTTTTTTTTTTTGACAGCTTAACAAACTTTCTGGAAACATCTGTACACATACCAGAAGTTGCTCCATGTTATCAGTCAAAATTCTTATAGGTTACTATAATCATTCTGGTAAGGCAAATTAGACATATTACAGAGTTAAAACTGTTAAACCAACTAAAACAAACAACCTGAAATACATTCAAGTAACTCAGGGCTCAGTATCCAGAAGCAGAGAGAAGCGAGCTTGATAAATGACCGAGTATGGTGTTCAACAGTCGGTGTGGAGTAAGTCTGGGTGTAGCTACCTAACGTCCAGCACCAGCCAGTCGAGAGATGTTAACAAGCCCAGAACTAGGCAGCCTCAGCCAGCCTGCTGGGGCTGTGTGTGGCAGCATGAAGGCAGCAGACAGACAGTGTGGACTGACCTCACTCTGCCTGCCTGTCACACACTTCAAACGCGAACCAAAATGTCAGAGTACCGAAAGGAGCCGTTTTACCTTGCTGCTCTGGTAGCCTTCAAACGCTCTCAGTGCGCTGTCAGTGAGTTTAACGTGAAAGACGGAGACGTTGCTACCGTTGCTCACTCTTCCACAGGACAGTCCGTAGCACTGCTCCTCCTTCAGCGCCGCCATCTTGCTACCGTTCCCACCACGCGCACGGTCGGTCGGTCGGACGCACTCTGTCGTAAACCGAGAACTCCCGTTGCTTTTCAATGAATATTCAATGAGCACCGGTCACTGCTGATGATGAAGTCACCGAACAGTAATGAAGAAGCCCTATATAGTCACGCGTGTAATACAACATTGCATGTAGACCACAGCAAAATAAATAAATAAAAATGAAATAAAAATAATCGTAAAAATATTAGTCATAAATGCATTTTTTTTGAGTAGTCAGCACTATGAATAATCGACTTTTACTAAATTTAAAACTAATTCGGAGACAACACAATAAATTTATGTTTATGATACAATTATATTTCATGATTATAATTAGTAATGGCTGACCAAATTACATGTTCCTCACAGTATTTAGGAATGAGCACTACCTATCAGTTATGGGTGTAAAAAAAAAAACGGCGTAATGCGTAGGAAGGGGAAACGATAGGTCATCTGATTACGTCAGCGAAACGTCAATGTCTGAAAAAAAAAACAGCTTAGGAATATCCAAAGACTTGGGAATGTCTTGCTGTAAACAAACACAAGAGCCACGTTAAGACAAGAGGATTGTTTTTATACATTTTATTGGAAGATGTGTCTAGTACGGTGGTTTTCGATCTGAGTCCCTGAATCCTTGAGTGGGTTGTAGGGGGTCCCCAGCAAAAGGAGGAATAGAATATTTTAGCTTTTATTACATATTTTGGAGGTGGGAATAACAGGGAAAGAAAGAGGGTTGGACATTTTGATGGTAATTCATAGAGCCCAACTGATGCACAATTTTTTTGGCCAATGCAGTTATTAGAGTAATAAAATGCTATAACTGCCCATATTCTTTATACACACACACACACACACACACAAATATAGTATATGAAAATTCAAAATGACATCAGAATTAATGTGAATCAAGAAAAAAGATAAAATATACATAAAAGAACAAAAATAAATCAAAACAATCAGTATTAAATTCTGTGACATATACACCGTTTATCTATATGGCCCCACATAGTTGTGCAAGGTCAATATTGTGCTACCAATATTGACTAATTGATCAGTCCTGCTCTAATAATGATCCTAGTTTGATCATTGATTGACTAGACTTTATTATCTATATACCCAAAAAAGAGAAGACAAGAGACAAAACCCTCTCAAATTCCATGGTCCAACATACTTCTATTTCTAAACCCTCCAAGGCCAGTTTCATAAGGCACAGGAACACCGCATGAAATCACTCCAGAAGTGGAAATACTTGAAAATCACTGGATACCTTCTCACTAATGCTTGTAAGATAAGAAATTGTGACACAATACAAAAAGGAAACTGTAGTTTGATAACAGACTGTTTTTATTGTGATGAATATAAAATTAACAAATGCAGGGAATGTGATGAACTTCTATCACCATTTAATTTGTCACCAGCTTTATGCAACTTTTGGCTCTGTAGGCCTGTACCATCTACTCTGAAGAAGCCACAGATTCAGTGGTTTCACATTAACTTGTGTAACAAAGCAATGATCAAAAAACAGTGGAATAAATAAAACGCCCACATAAACAAAGAAACATAATTAAGGATCACGACAGGCAAAAATGTAAGGGAAGAAAAAAAAAAACTTTAACATTAAACTTTGTATTTGAAAGCTCATCCTTCAACATTTGGTCTTAATCATCAAAAATTGAGGTATAATTGACTGAAAGTGAATAAAAAGAAACTCTCCTTCATCATTATTCATAGCCACATGACTGAAAACTCTATGTACCATTCTCTGTCTGCTTCTGTAACTCCAACTCTATGAACAAGAAATTAGTAACAAATAATTAAAGAAAGTACAGTATATCTACTTTAGCTGACGCTTTAATGTAAGTATATACAAATGAGCAGGATTATAGAAACCCCCATCATTGATTAGCAATCCAACACATAGTCATGTACATGTATAAACCAACTTTGTGACACCATTGTGTCGGATTCAATTCCATGACCCTTTTTGAGGCTGCAGCTTGTTGTACTGAATTAACTGCATTATGTTGTGAGTTGGTCTTTATATTTTTGCTTCTTCATTTAGATGAACGAGTTGGATACAATTTTAATAAAACTTCTGAGCAGAACAGAACAACAACTCCAGCCTCAACACACTCCATAGAACTGACTCAACACATAAACTAAAGACTGACTGTTGTTTTGGATTGCATTGTATAGGTGTTTCTATTTTTCTGGTCACTTAGCACAGAGTGGAGTGTGTAGAAAGGATGTGAACAAACCAGCTACCTTGCCATTGTGTGGACCTCAAATAATACAGCATCTGTTGACATGAAATATTGTACCTTAATTAAAGTGAAATCACATATTGTCTTTTGGGTAGGAAATATTAATTTACCTACACAATCTGACACTTTAAAACTATAGCATAACATAGGACCATATCACAATAGCTATTTTTAAATGGGAAAATATGTTTAAATAGCTCCTATCTAAATCTGTGGTAATTTTTTTTTTTTTAAATCTTGATGCTCAAATAATCAATTTCCAACATTGACTACCAAAGACAAAAACAATGGCAGCAAAAGAAAACAGTGTCTGGCAATGTGACAGGTATGCATACACCTACACATTTATAAGGTTGAAAATACAGTCCCCATATGCAAATATTGATGTTGTATTATTTGTCACATATAGTTCTCAAACATAGCAGAGAAAGGAGAGTGACAGTGAAGAGGCAACTGACCGACTGACATTTCCACCCCCTTTGGCCAAAGGTCAGAAGGCACTGCCAGATGTGCTTCTGTGTTGAGGCTTGGTCAGGCCATCACTTCAGACTTGGTTCAATTTCTAGCAGCTATGACAACAGATAATGCTACACCGCCAATGGCTACTGCAGTGGCCCCGAATAGCCACTTCCAGCTGAGACCCTGGGGAAATGAAAGAAAGAAAAGAGTAGTGAGTGGATGTTGAGGAGGCTGAGTAATTTCTTGACAGAGGAAAGACTTACAATACTGGGGCCTCATTAGAGAGAATTTTCTTAACTGCTTGTCCTACCCAGAGCTCCTGCAGGTTTCATTAAGTTAAATTTAAGACTTTCAAGACCATTATAATTGCAATTTAAGACATTTCACGTCCATACTGATAACACACTTCAACCAAGCACTAAATGTGCTGCTCTTAAGCCAGATCTGACTGAAATTGCACTTACCCATATTAGATGAAAGTAACATTAACAGAAACCATCATAATGTATTACTTGTGGAAGTAGTTTTTTTTTTTTTTTTTTTTTTTGTTGGGAGAA
>JAJHUR010106493.1:1010-11699 GCA_027495735.1 Lutjanus campechanus
TGTATGGAAGAAGGCGTTTTTATCCTGAAATACACATTTGCATTATTTTAGTTTGAGACAGCTGGTATTGACATGTAGCCAAGTATGTTCCACAACGTTTGCAATGGCTAAACATTAAAGGCTAATGGCTAACGTAATGTAAACGCAGCTCACGTTAGTGGGGTACCGTACTGACTTCTTGCTGTTCAGTTTGCATGATCCGTCAGCAAAATATACAAAATATAACGTCAGTGGTTTGTCTGTCACCATGCCAGTAAATTTAAACAACTGATTGCACTCTGAGTTCAACTTATATTCAAAGTCTAGTGACAGAAATCATTTTTGCACTGCATTACTGCCACATATGGCAACATGCTCCCCTGACAGTGATTTGCATCAGTCCTCTGTCCTAGAAGCTGAGTTTTTACTTTAGGTGGCAAAGAAAAAGAAGGCTAAATTTTATTATCATTTTTGTTTTTCACGGTTGTAACTGTCTGAGACATTTTTACTAAAATTTAAGTAAAATGTTTGTTTTACATTTTTTTGTCATAATTTCATTAATGTTTCAATTCACGGGTATTAAAAACTGATTT
This sequence comes from Lutjanus campechanus, assembly GCA_027495735.1. NCBI lineage: Eukaryota > Metazoa > Chordata > Actinopteri > Lutjaniformes > Lutjanidae > Lutjanus > Lutjanus campechanus. Next base: position 1,583 of record JAJHUR010106493.1, read on the forward strand.
AAAAATGTAAGAAAAGAGTTGTTAAAAAGATAACTTTAATTTAAAAATGATTTAAAATATACCATCTTTTAAAATATTGTTTGGTTAAAAAGGATGTATTGTTCCTTATGTAAGTTTAAGTTTATTTTGATTTAGAGTAACAAGTCACATGATTAGAGTTCAGAGGTCGCACCTGTGGCATTATGGGCGGAAACAGTACGGCGGCAGCGAGCGCCAGCATGGCTACAGAGCAGAGCGCCAACATGGCTACAGAGCAGAGCGCCAACATGGCTACAGAGCAGAGTGCCAACATGGCTACAGAGGAAGTACATACGGCCCTGAAATATTAGTATTCTAAATGGTCCAGGAGGCGCACACGGTAGGCCTAATAGTCATTTTGCACTTATGTTTGGGTTTGTATATGTTTATAATGTTGCTTAAGTGGACTTGAAAAGACAATGTAGTACGTTCTGCTGTTATGCTAACTTGTTGGGACCCGTCTATGATCGGGTATTAGCGGCATATGCTATTGTTGAGCCTGTCTAAACACTGGACATTTATGGAGAGACTTTGAAAGCGATAAGAGATATATTTTTCAAACGTTGTTTTTATGTCATTATTTTTTATAGTTTTCACGGTGTCTTAAACGGTGTCTGCGGAGGAGGAGAGATGAAATAAAACTCAAAAAGACATCTGTATGATGCATGGCCATTATTTCTTTGGACCGGTGTAGCTACAACGGTGGTATCGCATTGGGTATTGAGAATCATGGAAATACCATGAAAACTATAGGCTATAGAAATGGACAACATGAGAGCTCCCCCAAAAGTAAAGTCAGCTCATCTATAAGTTAATAAGTGCTGCATAATAAGCATTCGATTCTTATCTCCTCACAGTCCTTTGTGGAGTATGAGCAGACAGTAACACACACTCACCAGACTTGTAGTACGGAGCCGGCATAGCTATCTGCACTACGACCTCTGGCCCCTCCACTTGTGTGTTGGGTGGGGCCACAAGGTAGATGAGTCCCCCCCACAGGTTCGACACCTGCATCTTCTCGGCAGTAACAAGAAATCGCTCACAAACACAGGGTGCTCTCTTCAACTCTGCGGCATTCAGTTTGTCTGTTTGACAGCCTATCTGGATCTATGGAAGACATATGTGTTACTGCTTTGAAAACCTGCATGCAAAGTTTACTGCAGCTTAATTTTTCAATACAGCACATACAGTATAAGTCAATGGATACAAAATACAGACACTCAGGGGTACATTGAGCACCTCTATGAGATGTCAAGGGGTGGTGACAGAACTTTGGTACTTAACAAGTTAGGATGAGAATGGGTTGCATAGTCTGAATTAGCATGACACTGACAAAAACACAATGATCTCACTAATTAAGATTAGAATACAATGATAGTTATTTTGTGTACTGTACCGTCCATCTCCTGTTGACGATCTCTGCTGGCATGATCATCTCAGTCCTCATACCAGGAGAGAGGTACAGACCTGTACTGAGCCACTCTTTCTCTCCTGACAAACATACAGAGCAGCAAACTTTATACTCAAAGGTGCATTTAAAACAGGTAAGACACTTTTTACCATCTTCATGTTAATGCATTGCAATGAATTGCAATGCACAAACTCTGACATATTAAATTGTACTGAGAAGAATTTCAGGTCTGCATATTTATTTCAAATATTTTACATATTTGTTCGCAACGGTGTGGTCTGACCTGTTGTGTTCACATTAATCCTGATCCTTTGGTTATAGACAAAAGGCATCATGGGATAATGCTTGAAGAGGTAAGGCAGGAGAGCATCAGCATCTGGGGAAACATTATATACTGCTGTCCCCACACTGAGGAGTAGGTGCTCTATTAGTCTTTTTGCAGGCTTCTTCTCACTGACCTTGAAATAAAATTATTAATAATTATAAAACAGATCACAACCTGACTGGTTGACATGTAGCCAACAGTGACTGGACTTACAAAAACAATGCATTTGTACAAAGCAAACCTGTCCTGACTCATTGTCTGGTCTTGATTGATTTTTGGATCTGCCAATCCACTGTCAATAAATTCCTCAACATAATCTCCATAAAAAAGCAATTTAAAAAATCTGTGACATCTTTACAATGTAATGGGCTGAGTGGGAACCCACAGTTAGGGTGAAGGGAGTATCTGCATATTCAGTGGGCCATATAACCAGTTAAAAAATGTTGCTGAGGGACCTGTGAAAATGAGATATGGTCACATCAAGTTAGCTATTGTTAGCAAAATGCCAACAAACCAGCTGGTGTTTTGCCAACAATAGCTATAAATGTTTTGTTTTGGTGTTTTTGTCAGAAATGTTCCCAAATTAGCTAATTTACGAGGTAACTGTATGTCCCTTTTACAGGTCTCCTGGCAACATCTTTTAAAATTAATCACGCAGCTCTTCTAGATTTTCCAATCGTCATTGGAAAACTGATAGTGAAACAAGTCATTCCATGGGGGTTGTGGTGGTAAATAAAAATGTATCCACAATTCTATAGCCATTTTTTCACAATGTAAATCTTTGGAAGAAAAGTCTTTTGGGACTGCAGTGCATCATGTGACGCTGTCATTACATGATTTAGCCACTATATCAAATTGGCTTCAGAGCCCAGCGGTCCTATTAGGGACTTGGGTTCTGCCAGGAACCAAGTTTAGTCAACTGTTATTGGAGCACATAGTGAAAATGGATGGTACTTGGGAGGGGTCAGTTGTCCAAGGCATGGGATGCCATGCCATGTGACTGTTTGTCTACATCTGCTCAAAGCGTTAGTAGGCGACCATTTACTATTTCATTAGCTATAAGAATTTAACAAAATTCCCATTGTCTCTAGAAAATATTCCAGTTCAGTTTATTTCAACACAATTATTATGTATGTGAGGCTCATAACATTTTTATATCTGCATTTTTTAATTTTTTTTATTTTGCAAAGACTGTGTCTGTTTTTGTTTTGTTTTGTTTTTTTGTGAAGGAAACATTTCAGAGACAGGCACTGTGCAAAATATATTCTAAAAACCTGAAAGCCATAAAAAAAAATTAGTGGTAGAGAAACTAATCTTTGACTCACTGGTACTTCTCAGCATATCCAATCCAACCCATGCATATTATGTTATTGTACCATGCTACCATTGTTTATTGATTTTTATATATTAGACTTACTGCACATAGGACATTTACCATAAAAAAGAAACAATTATTAAGCTCTGTTCAATCGTAACCAATAGAGTCATTCACTGCCTACCTTTGGCATGCCGGACTTCTTCATCATTTCAGTGAGGATGGACAGCACCTGGGTGTAGGAGTAGCTGTCATAAGCCTTCATGTTTACGAAACTGGCACACTCTGTACCCAGTTTTTGGAGGTGTTTTTTCACATGCTTGGTAAGTTTTTCACCCTGGGTAACATGACCAGCAAGGCAGCGTAGAAGATAACGGAAGTGGTTGGTGTCTTTCATCGCCTGTGGAAGCACAGGGGCTGTGTAGAGACCTTGATTAATTGTTCCCTTCAGCAGACTCAAACCCATTTTGTTTAGGATCTTGTTTCCTGAAACAAAGTTGAGCAAACGTTTTTATTTTAGACTTCAGTTTATGCAGGTCTGTCACATGCACAGTCTAAGGCATGCTTTACAAGGCTGGGGCAGTGTTAGGGTTCGAGTTTGGGTGTCCCAGAGGAGAGGTCTTCACACATCCAAAATGCTGGATCTGATCCAAAGTAGACAAATGGAAAACTGACGCAAACCTGACATACATTAATCTATTTTTTAAAGAGATCCACAGAAACCCAAAGTTAATAAGACCCAGTCCAAAAGACCAACAAACCATAGAGAACATCAACACTGGCACTGACAAGCATGATCAGCTCTCAGTTAACAAGTTCCAATATAACCCCACAGTTGAAGTAATAGTGTATTCTCGCCAATTAGGTGATAGACAGAAGTAATAATAATAATAATAATAATAATAATAATAATAATAATGATAATAATAATAATAATAATAATAATAATGGTTTCTGCACAAGTCATGATGTAGGACATTGCACACAGCTATTGTCAGCATGCCCACAGTCTGTCATCCTATGTTCTCATGCCAGTGCACTTGCTAGTGGGTTGAAACAGTAACCATAATCAAAATATTTCCATATGTAATCATACCTGAGAAATCTGTCATTGGGTTTTGCCCACGGTGAGTCTGTGCCCAGTACCAGGCATGTCCACCAATCAGCAGGCCTCCTCCCTCTGCCACAAAGTTTTGGATTTCCTCTGCATGTGCATCACTGTACGCTGTACACACAAATACACTGAGGTCTTCACTGAACTCAGTCTTCTCACACTTTAAGTCTGAATTGCTGAGAAAGCTGACTTTTGGCACAACACCAATGACCCCCCTCCTTCCTTGGTCTAACCAATCAATGGCATTGTTCCAAAATGGAGCCAGTGTCTGTAATACAAGGAGTTGTTCATTAGTTAATCATGTATGATGTATGATCCGTCAAAACAATATGTAACATTATTTATCACAGTCCAGATAACAAACAACTAGTGGTTTTAAGTTAAGATCTAGGAAATGAAATGACATGACATTCTCTACTTGCACAACGTAGTGTGACATATATCCATTTCAGGAGCTGTATGTCTCTTTACTTCCTGTCAAAGCTATAGTAACATTACTCGCCAACAAACTTCGCCAACAAAATGTGATCTTTCATCCCTAAGTTTCACTTTTCACAGTTAGCTTGATATTGTTACTAGTACTTACTGTTTGTTTTGTACATAGCATTTTTGAGAACTTTGATTATCACCTCAGTGTCTCAGATAAACGCTAACGATGCTAGTTCTCTAGCCAACATTGTGTTCTTCATTCAGACTTGACAGAAACAAAATAAAACTCACAAAAGACGTCTTGGCCTGTCTTTCCACCACTCCCACAATCACCAACTGTGATTTTGGTGATTTGGAAATAAATCCTTAATTATTATGTTATATGTGAAAATATCGCCAGGAGGGGAGTCAGAGGGAGGTTGTGGTGAATTTAGGGTTTATTTCAACTAAACCAGACAAGCCAAGATGGTTTTGGTGAGTTTTATTCTTCTGTTGAGCTTGAATTAAGATGAACACTGCAGGTGAATCGGGCTGCAATGTAACATCAAGGACATTGTCAAAGTACATCCACTAAAAGCATTTGTTTTTCTCATTGACAGGACAAGATCGGTTTTCTAAGTGTCTGACATCCATCCATCCATCCATCTTCTTCCGCTCATCCGGGGCAGGGTCGCGGGGGCAGCAGTCTGAGCAGGGATACCCAGACTTCCCTCTCCCCAGACACTTCCTCTAGCTCTTCCGGGGGGATCCCGAGGCGTTCCCAGGCCAGCTGAGTGACATAGTCCCTCCAACGTGTCCTGGGTCTTCCCCGGGACCTCTTCCCGGTGGGGCATGCCCGGAACACCTTCCCAGGAAGGCGTCCAGGAGGCATCTGGTATAGATGCCTGAGCCACCTCAGCTGGCTCCTCTCGACGTGGAGGAGCAGCGGCTCTACTCTGAGCTCCTCCCGGGTGACAGAGCTCCTCACCCTATCTCTAAGGGAGCGCCCCGCCACCCTGCGGAGGAAACTCATTTCAGCCGTTTGTATCCGAGATCTCGTTCTTTCGGTCATGACCCAAAGTTCATGACCAAAGGTGAGGGTAGGAACGTAGATTGACCCGTAAATCGAGAGCTTCGCCTTTCGGCTCAGCTCCCTCTTCACCACGACAGACCGGTACAACGGCCGCATTACTGCTGCCGCTGCACCGATCCGCCTGTCAATCTCACGCTCCATCCTTCCCTCACTCGTGAACAAGACCCCAAGATACTTGAACTACTCCACTTGAGGCAGGGGCTCTCCTCCGACCCGGAGGGAGCAAGCCACCTTTTTCCGGTCGAGAACCATGGCCTCGGACTTGGAGGTGCTGATTCTCATCCCAGCCACTTCACACTCGGCTGCAAACCGCCCCAGCACATGCTGAAGGTCCTGGTTTGAAGGAGCCAGCAGGACAACATCGTCCGCAAAAAGCAGAGATGAGATCCTGTGGTCCCCAAACCGGACTCCCTCCGGCCCTTGGCTGCGCCTAGAAATTCTGTCCATAAAAATAAAATAATGAACAGTGTCCCAATCACCTTTGTTTGTCTGACAACATTATGGAAAATATGTCTTTTTTATTAAAGAGAAAGATATGGTTTGTGTAACCGGAAACACTATTGTTGGGAAACACTGCATTCAAACTCAAACAGAAACAAAATAAAATTCACCAAAATGTCTTGGCTTGTCTTTCCACTGTGCACACATCACCACAAGTTTAGTTGAAATAAAACCTTACCTAACCCTAACCCTAGAGTTGACAGGAAGTAAACAGACATATACAGTAGTTCTAACCATACTACAGTGTGCAAGTAGAGAACACTGTATTTCATGTATACATAATACACAAACCACATGAACAAACTTTCTTTGTGCTCAATTTAATTCAGAAAGATTTCTGTTCATTTAAGTAAATTCAGAGACCATTCAGATCAAATTCAAATCAGACTGCACCGTTTTTTGCAGGAGATATTCATGAGTCACTACAATGACCCGTCCCTTCCCGTAGTAGGTCCCTGCCAGGAACACTCGTCCATCTTCAGTTGAACCAATGGGGAAGGCTAGCGGTCCATGGACCAGAGCCTCAGAAGCTATTAATTCACCTTGAAGGTCAAACTCTGAAATCCCCTGGAGTAAGAACTCCACGTCATCCCCAAAATCCTTACCAACACTGTATCAGAGGAAATGGGAGGGAAGATAGTCACACAGGGGGACAGGTGAAACAGGAGAGACATTTCAATTTTCAGGTAAGTCCATCCTCATGTCCAGCATCATTATTCTTAAATGATATTTCCAGTGGTTAGTTTTATTTCTCAATAAAATAAATAAAAAATAAATTATAAAATTAAATTTGAGTGCGATTTTGTGCAATGTTTTGCTGTTTCTTTGCAAGCAAGCAGACTTCCATTTAAGGAAATCTTGTTCTTCATAATTTGTTGGCCCCTCCTCCCTGGCTCAACAAATGAGAAGCAAGACGGAGAGAGATCTACACTGAATGGAGTTAGGGAGTGCCATCAGCAAAAACAAAGCAGTGACTCAGAAATAAAACGTTATTTCCTGATTGTTTCACAGTTGTTATGTTCTAAAGCACCGATAAATATGCCCACGCCACCAGAGACCACTGGATTTTGTGTGAATACAGCCAAAGCAATCCTCAGTCTGTTCTGCTGGTGTGTGTGTATGTGTGTAAAACATTTTTCTGCAGCTCTAACAGACATAGAGCAGAGGCAAAAGACGGAGAATGCAATGTTACTGTTTGCCACTACGTTTTCAGAGTTCCTGCCGCATGGCCTGCATGTTGTATTGGCTAGGGAATACACACCACTGCTTAAAGTCCTGTGCACAGCAAAATACAAGAAAATAATACAGGTAGAGGGAAAAGTCTTTGCAGGTACAGACACCACCACACACTTCTAGTGGATCATAAGTGATGATTTAGAGGGATTATGAGTTTTTAGAAAAATGTATACTGTGCCTTTAAATTTAGGTGTGTAATGAATACTATTTTGTATTATGCTACTTCAGTATATAATGGGTGGGCATATACAAACAGAACACAGACACAGGACTTTTCTGTAAACCCTGAATTGCATTAAACCAGTGTTTCTCAAGCCTTTTACACCAAATATTACCTCAGAAAATATTAGGCTCTACAAATACCATCATCATGACCGATGTTATAATACAGTAGCTCAGGCCCATCATATTCAGCTGCATTCATTCAGGAAACAGGTTTTTTCTTTCCTAATAAGATTATCTATTGTTGACTGTTGTCAGCCAGAGCCATACTGTGCAAAGGGGTAGTACTCATACACTGCAAAGGGGCAGGCCCTCAGAAAAAATGCACATTCATTTTCAGTCTCTTAATTTTATGTCTGCTTACTATCATGCCATTGTGCTTAGTTCACACGGCAGGTCTTAATGCTCAATTCCGATTTTTTACACAGATCCGATTTTTTTGTTTGGCTGTTCACATTACTTTTTAAATGTGACCTATATTTGACCTACATTGATTCCCGTGTGAACAGTCCACGGCCCTGAACAGACCCGCATGCGCAGAAGAACAATAACAAAGATGTCAAGACTAGGGATTAATATTTTTCCCGAAAATTAGACTTTTTCTATCCCGGGAAATTAACTTTTTTAAGAGCTTAACGTCACTAAGCTCTGTTTTACTCTGATAGAAAGCGCGAGGCGCTATGGATTTAATTTATTCAAGGTGTGTCCAAATCCACCTTTGCCGTGTTGCGCCAGGGGCACAGGGGTATAATAATAATTCACCGGCGAGCCTGCTTGCCGAACATGCAATAAAGCAATCAGAAAGTCAACTGTTATCACCTTTGAGAAGCAGGTGTGCCAGCATGACGGCGGATTTACCAGAAGGAAACGAAGAGAAAAGATTTTCCAGAGAACAGACCTCCTGGTTCAAGAAGTGAAGACACGTATCCGATTTAGCCTAACATATTTTAGGCTTAGTTCACACGGCAGTGAAATGCGACCCAAATCCGATCTTTATATACGACCCAGGTCTGATTTTTTCATGACCGTGTGAACAGCTCAAGTCACATGAAATCTGATTTTTTTAAATCCGACCTGGGTCGCTTTCAGAGGTGGTACTAAATCGGATACGTGTCTGATATTTTGCAACGCGCCCGCCGTCTGAACAGACCTGTCGCGTTTAATGAGACTTTTACGTCACTTGTGCGCCGGTTCCTTGGGAAATGTAATCAAGACCATTAAGGAGGTCGGGGGAAATTTTATTTATTTATCTATCTTTTTTTAAAGACAGAACTTATTAAAATATATTCAGAAAAATGTAGGGCGACAGTTTATACTGTCATAAAACATGCAGCAGATATGTGTGCGTGTGTGCTGTGCATCGGTAAAACACAACACAGCCTATTGATTAACACAAAGTGCTATGATTAGAAGCACGTGCATGATCTGGGTCTGACCTTGTGGTAATCTCACTAATAAGGAAAAATGAATTAGCCTATTATTATTATAATTGTAAAGCCTGATAAATCTCAACAGACGTGCAATGTGCGCGCAGGACGGGATCACAACTGTCAGATCGTCTTTAACAGATCAGGCAGCATGACATCTGGAACAGCTGTACTGTTTGTGTCTGTGTGTTTATTGGAATCCAGAAAAGCAAGAATGAAACAATTATGATTCATAACATACAAAATGTACAAGACGTTATATCTGATAGCACGAGACGGCCCGACCAGGGGAGAAAAGGGTCTGTGTGCCTCTGTTAGAGCTGGTTGGATAGACCCGTGCGTAATTTTGCGCACTTCAAACTTCAGAAACACTTTCTGATTCTGTTTCCTCAGCCCACAGTGTTAGCGGGACAGAGGGGCGAGGATGGGAGCTGGCTATAAGGATGAGGAGGAAGAGGACAAGAAGGAGCACGGACTGCGTAACTGCTCCTCAATCCTGATTGTTGTCGCTCTCGCGTTTTCACTTCTTGAACCAGGAGGTCTGCTCTCTGGAAAATCTTTTCTCTTCGTTTCCTTCTGGTAAATCCGCCGTCATGCTGGCACACCTGCTTCTCAAAGGTGATAACAGTTGACTTTCTGATTGCTTTATTGCATGTTCGGCAAGCAGGCTCGCCGGTGAATTATTATTATACCCCTGTGCCCCTGGCGCAACACGGCAAAGGTGGATTTGGACACACCTTGAATAAATTAAATCCATTGCGCCTCGCGCTTTCTATCAGAGTAAGACAGAGCTTAGTGACGTTAAGCTCTTAAAAAAGTTAATTTCCCGGGATAGAAAAAGTCTAATTTTCGGGAAAAATATTAATCCCTAGTCTCCACATCTTTGTTATTGTTCTTCTGCGCATGCGGGTCTGTTCAGGGCCGTGAACTGTTCACACGGGAATCAATGTAGGTCAAATATAGGTCACATTTAAAAAGTAATGTGAACAGCCAAACAAAAAAATCGGATCTGTGTAAAAAATCGGAATTGAGCATTAAGACCTGCCG
>JAJHUR010106496.1:2085-43545 GCA_027495735.1 Lutjanus campechanus
TTTGGACAATGTGTCGCAACCGTCCCCATAATAACAGCCATGACAGAACATCATGTGCTACACACACTGACCAGACACATTTTCAACGCAGGACTTTTACTTGTAATGGAGTATTAATACAAATTAAGTCTGCATACTTCCTGCAGGTAGAATTGCTGATACAAGCTCAAACACACATTCTCTCACAAAAGCACACACGCCATAAAAAAACCAAAAAAACCCAACAACAATAAACATGGAAGTAACAAGCACCATAACAATATTCCATCATTCACTTTTTTCACATTCCAGAGTTTGGCACCTGTCATGTGTGTGTTTTTTTCTTTTTTCTTTTTACAAGCTCAGGCTGCTGTTACAGAGAACACAGCACACGGGAGGGAAATTTACAGAGCGTGTCCTCCCCAGGCCGGGCAGTGTTCACAGGGATCAAATACTCCCAAGGTGTAGTGTGTGTGTGTGTGTGTGTGTGTGAGTGTGTGTATAACTCTATATTCCTCTCCACCGCTGCTACCACCACCAGAGCTGCAGCCACAGCTTTTTTTACAGAGCCCAGGACCTCAGTGTGCCCTTTGAGTTTTTTTTCTTTATGAGCTCTAGCTCATCCCCTGACTTGTAGAGAAAACAAGAGCAGAGCAGGCTTTTATAGGACTCCTGGGGAAAACACAAAGAAGGAGGCAGAAAAAAAAATAAGAGTGAATGTTTTGAGGAGTTAGTTTAAGGCTTCTGTTCCATGAAGGATGGCAGGAGAGAGGAGACTGATTGAGGAGGTGAAAGGGTTAGCTGCAGGATTAGACCGTGACCTCACCTTTAGCTGCCTTGAAGATTTTTTGAAAAATGTTTAACACTGTACAAGGTACAAGTACAGGGTCACAAAAATGTAGTTACTGGGGAATGAATGATGAACTAACTGCAAGTTTTAAGTTAATAAGTAACTCCAAATTAAATTTTATAAAGTTTTCTAATGTTTACCTTATTATCTCAACAAGGGACTACTCAGTTTCTACTCAGTATTATGAGATCACTTTACTTTAGGGGACACAAAAAGGGTCAGTAACCATGAGGTAATGAGGGACTACTGTAACTTTTTGGGTACCTTATTATGTAGTGTTATGGAAAAATATGAAGCAAAAAAGATGTGAAGCAAATGAAGATGAAGAGAAATGGAGAGCAGAAACAAGGAGGGTGTGAACTTTCCCCCACCGACACAAGCTCACTTATGTGGGCTCCCTCCTCCGCGGGCGTCCCGAAGATAAACACGGCTGTTCGTTTAACATCTTTCACCTTTTCTCCTGACCTCACTTCATCCCTCTTTTTTCATCCTCATGTCCATCCTTCTCTCTCTCTCTCTCTCTCTTGCTAGACAACTTTCTCTCCTTCACTCCCCCTTGTTGTTTCCTTTCTCTTTCTGTCTCTCTCCCTCCGACCAGATGTTTGGCCCAGCAGCAGCAGCAGACGCAGTGAGAGAGAGGACCTGGGGCTAAGTGGTGGAGATCTCCAGCGTGGACTGGAATGCTGACCCTCTATCCATCTCCATCAGCGGAGGCGCATTTGTTTGACTTGAGATGTGATTGTGTTTTCTCTTCCCCACACCTGCAGCTTCCTCTGAACCATGTTCCCCCACCCCAACCCCTCCTCGTTTGGACTCTCTGGACTCTCACTGATCAATTGCTCTAACTTGGAAAAACACTCATCCAGCTGCTACTGCTTTTCCTCATGTTGTTATACTTTCTGCTGGTGTTCCAACCTGCAGAGGAAGAGCTGCAGTTCATCTCAGCGACGGGAAGTGTTTTAATCCAATGAAGTCATGAAATGAAGCAGGCGTTCTCAGTCCATTGACAGCTCCTGTCTCTTTCTGCTGTTTGTTGTCACTTCTGCTTTGATTGACTGCTGTGAGAGCAGGCCTCTGGGGAAGCGGCGTCGTTATCGGAGGCAGCTCATGTGGGATCTGCATAAAATAATAAACCTCTGCTGTGTCATGAGGGTGTTCTCTCCACCCAGGGCTGAGCAGGCATTGTGACTCTCAACAAACTGTGGTTTGGTGCAGATCAAACGTTCCACTCGTTTTTGAATTTATCATGCAGCAAACCCGCCCTCATTAGTCAATGGCACTCAGCAAGTTGTAGCGTCTAATTCGCCCAAACTTATCACCCTTCATTTCAACATGGTGGGCTGCCCTGTTGCTGAAACCCTCTCAAGCTGTTCCAGACATCTGACAACAGCCACATTTATTTATTGACTTCATTTCGCTTACGGGGCAGCCTTTACAGCTCCCTTGAGTGATGCAGAGTTAATGTAGAACTGTTCATTGCTCGTGAGTGTTTTTTCACTCCTCCTTCTTCTCTACCACCACCTCCTCTCCCTCCTTTTAAACTGTTCTTAAGTGTTTAAACACTCGGGTAATGACGTGCTGTTGTGGAAGCGAAAAACCATGTGGGATAAAAAAAAGAAAAAAAGAAAAACATCCATGTGGGCTTCCCCCCCCCCAGAAGAGAGTGAACCACCAAGGATGGGATGAGAGTGAGGAAGGCCCTGTTAATCAAAATGAATGAGCACCTCTCAGGGCCCTTGTGTCAACGAGGCCACAGAGGATCTCTCAGCCCCCCCCCCCCCCCCCCCCCCACTTTGGGAACATGGAGCTCTGGGTGTAAAGAGAGATCCAGACGCTCTCCTGCTCAAAGCTATCAGCAAACCCAACTGCCTCACTGCAGATATTCCATCAGTTACTTCCTGCCTGCTCATCCAACCTGCGTCATGTAGACAACAGGCCTGAATCACTGACAGTTATTAAATTCTTATTTTATGTGACCTTTATTTCAGTGTTTCCCACACTTTTTTTTTTTTTTCATAATTGCCTCCAAAGCACGGGGGTGTTTGAGTTCATCTAACAGTGACCTCAAATATTTCAACACCAACTGTCATGCTCCAAATATGTGAATCTGAAATCATTTCAAAAGTTTTTTTTGTTTTTTTTATCCACTAACTAAATTTAAATGGATATTTTTAAAAGAAGAGTTCATGCAGCTGTCAGTGTTTGGGTCAGTTTGGTCAAATCTGTGTTTGAACATTTACCACCTGGAGCAGTAGAAGCATTTCAACCATTTATTCATCACTTTTATCTATTACAACCACATCCACGACTGTTATCTTTCAAACATTTTTCCATTGCAACTAACTATTTCAACTTTTAGCTATTTTATCTGTTAATCCAACTTTTTTAAAAGTCATTTATCTGATTTTGATTTCCAACCAAAATTCAAGGTCAACGTCCAACATTGGTAGTTAATGTCAAACCTGTTTTGGGTTTTGACATTGATCCGAGTCCAATGTCTTCCTGACGTCAAACTGATGTCCAGTGCCAGCTGCGAGAGTTCAACACTCTGCTGGTGCATTCACACACAACAAGTCACCATAATCAAGAACCCGTAACAAGGTGGTGGCAAACGTCTTCAAGCTTCAAAAGAGAAATCCGACTTTTTCAAATGTTGCTTAAAAGAATGGTTGTACATTTTGAGGAATACCCTTATTATGTTTTTTTTGGCCAAAGTTACCCTTGGTTTCCAGCCTTTATGCTAAGCTAAGTTAGCATGCTGCTGGTGGTTAGCAGACAGATGTTAGAGTGGTATCAGTCTTTTCAACTAACACTTAGTAAGTAAATAACTGTACCTCCAAAAATGTCAAACATTGCCTCTAACAGGTAACAACCTCTGCTGTCGTCCCCTGAGCCGTAACAATGTCCGCAGCCTTCCACCTAACATTACAACATCAACTTAGTTTTATCAGCGTTCAGCCAAGATCAACTTGAATGAGCTGAGACTGACAAATATTAAAGGCGGGCTGTAGTTTAGTGCACCATGGAGAGTTGCAGTTCCACACACATCAACACCTAAACTATTTATAGAAAGAGAAAATAAAAGTGGGCCAAGTGCAGAACTTTGAGGCACTCTTTCAGTAGGACAGTTTGTACAGTACTGTCCTACCTGAGAGATAATTATTAAGCCACCTGACTGCTTGTCATTAAATGGCTTTTAGGAACATTTGGCTGTTTTTTTAACAGATGGCTTTTTTGAGGGCTTTCTGACAGACAGCTGGAGAAAGTTTTTTATCTCAGAGAATCTGAGGCAACAAGACAGCCTAAAACACAAGAAAATAAGCTGACTTGACCAAGATAGTCTTATAAGCACATGATTGTTTTTATAGGCCAGGGAGACATCGTATTAACTTGGAAAAGAAGAGGAAACATCATCACCATAATTTCAATAAAATAATTGTTGGTGGCTACGATTTGCATTACCCAACAGTTATTATTGCATTGCTGTCTTCTGCCTTTTGAGGCTTATCATGTTTTTGCAGTTTTTCCTTTTGAACTGATTGAATTTAGGCCCCCTCTCTCTCCCTTTCCCTCTCTCTCCTCTCCCCACTGTTGCTCCTACCGCCTTTCACAGAACGCCTTCAACTCAGCAGCTTTTTCAAATTTGGGGCTTGCGACACTCAGCCAAAAGCCGCAAATTACCCCCCTCTAGCAGCAGCGAATTAGGAACAATTTTGTGTTAGCTATAAAAAAAGAGAGAGAGAGAGAGAAGTGAGGGGAAAATATAGCTTACACCAGGGACCACCAACAGAGGCAACATGGGATGAACGGCTCGTTGGCCGACAGTTTGGGTGGCAGGGCGGTGCTAGAAAGCAGCCTCAGAGATCTTCAGAGCAATCAATCCTATCATATCACATCTACATAGTATGGCACAACATCCATTACCAAACACAAAGGCCTGAATTAGTGGATTTATGTTGCTGTTACAGGATGTTTGCAGGCCTGTGAATTGGCTTTACAGTCGCCTGAGCACACAGAGACCTGCAGCAATGATAAAAAGGCCAGGCCTGTCCTCTGACACTGACAGCGTTATTCACTCTGCGGACACCGGAGGAGAACAGATTCGTATGAGGTGACAATACACCGGCTGAAATATTCATTCTCTCTGTCGAAGAGGGTGGGATTTTTGATTTCCCCCGACTATGCGGTTGGTCCTTAACTCAGAGCATTAATGTAAAAAGGGTCTTTTACTTGTTTCTTACAAAGCGTGAGGTTTGGCATGCCCACTTAATCTGCTCCCATTGAGCCAATCCATGTTTTTCCCATTCTGGCACCCTTCTCTACTCCCTTTTAAAATCCATTTCCAAGTTGTAATATGCCACTGCAGACGTTATTGAGGGGAGAAAACCCAAATGTAATGGGGAGAGAGGTGGGGAGAGAACGTGCAGACAGAGAGAGGGAGAGGTACACTCTTAGAAATCAGGGTTCCAAAAGGGCTGAGGTTCTACCCATTTGCTTTGGAAGAACCCTTTTTTTGAAGAAAGAATGAACAGTTTCCAGGAAGGGTGTGTTCATACCAGCCTTGTTTAGTCCACTTTAATCAAACCCTGGAGCGTATAACCTTTTGGTGCGGTTCGTTTGGGTTGGTGTGAAGACCAGACTTGAAATAAAAGGGGTGGTCTTGGACCGCTGTCAAGTGAACTATGGTGCGGTTCATTTCTGGTGTGAACACCATTTAAATCATTCGCAAAAGTGTATTATTATATGTCATTTCATTGGTTAAAAAATGTTTTCTCTTCCTGTTTTGGTGACCGGTGAAGTAGTAGCGTGTTTGCTACTAAAACACAGACTGGCAGGGGACTAACATGGACTCAAAACCAATAAGAAATGCCTGTATTATTAAATTATTTCATATACCCGCTGTCCTCTAAAGTCTGCTGACATATGCTCAGCACCAACAGGAACAGAACCTGATGGCGCTGCATGACGTACGATATCCACAGTCTTAGAAATAAAGGTTCCAAAGGGATTCTTCTTGAAGGGCTGAGGTTCTACACAGAATCATTTGCTTCTGAATAACCCTTTTTTGAGGAAAGGGTTTGTCAAGGGTTCTTTATAGGACTATGGGTTCCGTTAAGGACCCCTTTTTGGAAAAAGAGTTATTGAAGGATTGTTGAAATCCTTTCTTTCATCAAGTGTTCTTTGTACCATGATACAACCAGATTCTTGGTAGAACCCCCTGGGTGGTTTCTAGATCAAACCCTTGGAGGGTTCCTGGTAGAACATGCTGGGTGGGCTGTAGCTCAAACCCTTGGAATGTAAATTGGTTCCTGGTAGAACCCCATGGATGGGTTCTAGATCATACCCTTGGAATATAAAAGGGTTCTCAAGAGAATCCCCTGTATGGGTTCTGGTTAGCACCCTCAGAGGGTGGAAAGGTTCTGGATAGAACCCCCTGAAGAGGGTTCTGGGTGGAATCCTTGCACCATTGAAGAGTTCTCCATTAGAACCTCTCATAGGGGGTTCTGGATGGAACCTTTCACACCTTTCTTTTAGGTATAACCCTTTATGTTGAGTTCAAGGTAGAATTCTCTGAGGGTGCTCCAAATGGAACCCTTATAAAAGGTTCTCCCAGGAACCAAAAACGGTTCTCCCATGGGGACAAGCCAAAGAACCCCCTGTGGTTCTAGTTAGCAGCTTTATTTCTCAGAGTGTAGATGGTGAATGGAGAGAGGGAGGCAGAAAGGGAGGTTTCCAGCTCCGACCTGGCCAGTTTTCAAACGTCTCCTGCTCTTCATGGCGATGCCTGGTGTGGAAGGCAGACCACTTTGTCTTCCTCGGAGATCAGTCGGTGCGGGCGGGCCACAGCCAGGTTGGGGTTACTGACTCTCATTAGGCCGTACACCACCATCAGGACCGCCAGGCCCCAGACTGCATGACTGTAATAGGAGCCTGCACGGTTATAGCCTGACCCCTCTCTGACACATCTTGGCCCAGATGTTAATTGTGCTTCCTGCTCCCCTTTTGATTAAATGACAGAGAGTTTTAAGTCTTTGTTTGTATGGCTAATGGCTCTCATTTAGTGCAATAAGTGGTTTCGGGGCTGCCGTGGGTGACATCACACTGCCGCTGCCTTTGATCTGAGGCCTGTAAAGGGTGGGCGAGCATTTCTCTTGCTGTTTGGAGGCCTTCTACCTGCACTTGGTGGTGCACCAAAACCTGGAGAGAGGACGTTGTGGTAATGCAAAGCTCCATGGGCAGGGTGAGGGCATGAGGTCGCCAGCTGGGGGAACAGTAGGGCACAGTGGAGGAAGAGGGTGGGGGTCAAGAAGACTGAGTGCCACCCAGTGGAATACAGATTGGCTGCTTCACAGGCTTTTTGAGAAACAGATGTTGTAAAGAGGAGGATCTATCCGCTATAAAATCTTGAATGCAACTGCGGATTTTCTTAAGATGCCTAACGGAGCAGTACGTTTCCTCCAGAACTTGGCTGGCAGAGGCAAAGCCACGGTCTGAGGGTAAGAATAGAATATCTAAGAGGTTTAACATAGTTTGGTTTATTTGGAAATTATTAGAACACAATGTTCAAGTTCAGCAAGTAAACCTAAAGTATTTAAAGAAGTCACAGACATATTTTTGGTTCACTTCTCTTCGTGCAGCATCATCACATCATTTGCCTGCATTTTACTGCTTTCAGTTGCTGGTGTTTGTTTTTTTTCTCTCCACCTTTTCGTTTCTCCATCCTTGCCTCTTTTCATCTTGATTTTATTGTCCCCTCTGCCCCCAGCTGCAGATCTCTCCCCTCTCACTATTTTCTCCCACTCCCTCTGAGCGCGTGGCTGAGGTGTGAGATCATTCTCCTTCTGGGTGGCTTTCCTGCTATATGTCACTGTCATCTGTTGGCACTGAGGCTTGAGGGGGGGTCCCTTTTCCAAAAACACACCGCACTCCGCTTCACCACCCTGAGCATAATAAATTCTTGGGCACGAGACTGGAGAGGGGTGCACCAACGGAGCAGCGTGTTTTACTGGGCTTGGCAGGGTAACACATAGACCGGTGAGAGAGGGAAAACAGAGAAAAAGAGAGAGAGGGGGTGCAGCTAAAGAAGGGTGGAAGATTTATAATTGAATAACTCCCCGAAGCAGGGCAGCGGGGATTGGCCCTGCCAGGAAAAGCAAACGCCAAGGAGCGAGTGAGGCCTGTGGAAGTCAGCCATTAAAGTGAGAGGAAAGAAAACCTCAGCTGTGATCCGCCTCAGCAGAAAGGTGCGAGATTTACTAATGATAACTGAAAAACCACAACACCTAAGCCTTCATAGTCACCCAAGTCTGATTCTGTTGCTGCACAATGCAAACACAAATCACTCTCAATCAGGTGTTAAGTCATATGCTAAAAATAACTGGGTCAAAGTCATACAGGGGCAACTTTTTAAAAAAAAAGACTGATTTTGACCTAGTGTCAAACAAAACAGGCCCAAGTTTGATCTTAAAACTGTCATAAATGACACGAACCCAAAACATCCACCGACTTTCCTTCCACTGTTTTTAATGGGACAATTCATCCCAAAATCAAAAATACGTATTTTTCTTCCAGTCTATAGCGCTGTTTCTCCATCTAAATTGTTTTGGTGTGAATTATCAAGTTTTAGAAATATCGACAATAGAGATGTCTGCCTTCTCTCCAATATAATGAAACACTTGGCCTAAAAAAATTTTTTTTTTTTGAAAAACTCAACAGCAATGCCTCTTTCCAGAAAATAAAGAAAATTGTACAAGAAAGAAACTAGTAGATAATGTTGACATGAAACTGCTCACGATTAGGTGTGTGGATTATCTTTAATAACCAGGTCATGATTTCTGGAAAGAGAAATGAACGCTGAGGTTTTCAAATATATTTTTTTAATGCCATCTAGTTCCATTATATTCGAGAGAAGGCAAACATCTCTACGGCAGATATCTCCAAAACTCTGCAACTCACACCAAAACAGTCTAGGTGGATAAATAACTCTACAGGTAAGAGTTCAAATATGTATTTCTGATTTTTGAACTGTCCCTTTAACATGTATAAGTCATCATACACTGTCAATATAAATCATGCACACTGTACATAATGTATACCAGGGGTCAGCAGCCTGTGGCTCCGGGGCTTCTGGCTCTCTGTGGCTTTAACAAAAAAAAATTATGAAAAAGAATAATGTATATTTTAAAAATAAATTTTCCTTTATCATTGTTGGCTCAAAGTGATTCTTAAAATCTGCAACTGTAAAAATGTTTAGCCTATATTCCAAATAAGGAAAATATTTTAATATTTTGTAAACTATGTTCTAGGCTAAAATTTGTTTTGGCAGTCTTATGGATGCCAAATTAAAAAAAAAGAAGTCTCAGAGGAAAATAGATATTTTAATAGTTGCTGCTTCAGACAGAATGGCTCTTTTGAGAGTAGATGTATAAACATGAATAAACTGTACATAATCATCCACTCCATGTACACACATTCACTTCTATTTCTATTTGTATTGTTCACAATTTACTTCCAAAACACTTGACTTGTATGTGGAATTTTATTTATGCTGACCTTTCTTTACCACCCTTTACCTGTATTTATTCAGTTTTGTTGTCCTTGTTCTTAGCTGTATGTCTATTACTTTTTAAGCACACTGAGAGCCATGTCAAACCAGCATCAAATTGCTTGCATGCATACACATACTACGTATTACAGATTCAGATTCTGGTCCAAATGTTTTGTTAGTTTTGCAAAATGAAGACAATCAAAACTGGAAAGGCTACACATATAATTAACAGTCAGGAACAAATGGGGGCGTGTAAATTTAAAAAGAGCAAGATTATAGTAGATTATAACAATCTGCAACAGTGCTAACTTTGGTTTGGGCAAATTACGCAACAGTAATATAAAAACAACACAAACACTGGCGCTAATTTTGACCTGTGTTAAAAATTGACCCAGCACTTGTGTAGAAAACCACCCAAGCCAAGAGGTTATTTTGATCCAATAACACAACAATAGTACATAAAAATAACACCAACACTGGGTCAGCCCAGTTCACATGGGCACACTACACAATATACACAATAATACTGAGCAATACTGTGTCAGTGCTTTATTGAACCAGAGATTTAAAGTGTGGAGGCAGCCTCAAAACTCCTATGAATAAAAAACAGTCGGCTATAAGACAGGAAAAATATTTGAAGTGAATTTATTCCAAATTATGCATTTCAAACTCTCTGCAACAACACAGACACATTGTTTTTCCTGTCCTGACTCAACTTGCAGGGGTTATCCCAGAATGCACCACTCTCCCTGCTTGGACGTTGGGTCTTTGCTGTGGAAGCAGAAGGAGTGAAAGCAGCGAGGCGGGGTGCTCGACGAATGAGTTTATCTTGCCTGTTTGGCTTGGCGTTTATGAGTGGAGAATGAAAGCATGGTACAGCGGCGCTGTTAGGCATGAATGGAGTTCTGACTGAATCGACTCACTTTTCCCAGAGACAGAAACGAGCTCCGCATCAGAGGGGGGTTATGACTTGTGATAAGTCAGAACTGATAATCCACGTGGAACTGAGCAGAAACGCTGCGGCGCTGCAACATGGCATGCACCACTGACGGGTTGTCACATAAATGTTCATTCATCATGTCCACTTATGTCATGAATCACCTTAATATGATGCTAAGTAAAGCTCACATTCAATTTAAAACAATCTCCTTGTGTCAAATCCCAAGCAAAGAGGGGACACATTAAAGACATGTTGGAAAGAAGTACAGTCAAACAGGAAAATCTTTTTGCTAATCATTAAAAAAGAAGCTTTTACTCGCAACACAAGTGAGGATTTAATAAGCCGTGTCGCACTCAATGACGCACAAAGGAAAAAGGAAAGTAAAAAGACTTGAAGCAGTGCACTGGCAACTTGTACCTCTTTCAGGATGGAAAACTGATGTGCAGTCACAGCTACACACACACACACACACACCAGCCTGGGGTGTCTGACTTGCTTATTTTATCAGGTGCACTGGCTTCTCCTCCCCTCCCTTAAAAAAAAAGACCCTGGCTGACTCCCCCCTCCCCAGCCTGCAAATCAGTCGCTGCGACATCGTTTGTCTGCTTCAGTTTCTCTTCTCTCAGCTCCCCACCAGCAGAACAAGCTCATTATAGTGACAAAGATTTCTTCTCCTGGTGCCTTTAAAAAGTATTAACATTGTTGTGCACTTTAAGTTCAATTTAAAAACACAAGTTCCCATGCTTGCTTAAAAATGTGAGTTGACTGAACCTGGGATAAATAATTAGTTCAAAGTTATCTAATTTTCCTCTGAAATTTGATTCAAAAATGATGTAATTCAAAACTGCAAATATATTATTAACAACCAGGAACAAATGTTGACATGTACATTAAAAAATAACTAGATTAACTAGATTATAACAATTTGCAACCATACCATATTTTGGTTTGGGCAAAATACACAACAGTATAATAAAAACAACTCTAAGACATGGTGCTAATTTTGATCTGTGTTAAAGGGACAGCTTTTAGACAGATTTTACAGCAGAAGGAAAGCAGTTTGTGCAGGAAACTGCTCACGACAAGGTCTGGTTTATGAGTAATCGGGTCATGATTTCTGGAAAGAGACACTAGTTTGGAATTTTGAAATGTATTTTTTGGCGCTTTGAACACCACAAGCAGAGTGCCATTTAGTATATTCAAGTGAAGGCAGAAATCACTATGGCTGATATCTCCAAAACTCTGCAGCTCACACCAAAACAATCTAGATGAATAACAACTCTGCAGATCTGAGGAAAAATATGTATTTTTGATTTTGGGGTTAGCGGTCCCTTTAAAAAATGTAACCAGAGAAAAGAGAAAATGAGAAAAGATAAGGGGTTATTTGATCTGATAGCACACAAGATAATATATACAGCTAAAAGAGTGCACTCAGTAGAGAGCAGATCTCCACCAGGCAACAGATGGTGAAGCACCTACTGCAGTTTTATAAGTAAACTTACTGCTGTACATTTATTAAACTCATCATTTCAAGTCAAAAGACTTAAAATCAGAACAACTCATGTTCACGAGTTCTGATGTGGTCTGAAAAGGCAGACAAAACATTTTAAGCTGAATTAACTTGAGATTAATAAAACATATATATTTATCTAATGTTCTTGAGGTAAACAAGCAGAAAGCAGACTTATGACTTGAGAAAGTTTAAGTTTAATTAACTTGAGATTGATTAAAAAAAAAACAACCCTGATATATTTATGTTAAGTTGATGAGAAAAGATGAGTTCCACTAAATTCCTGTAGATGTTAGTGTGTCTTACTCATACCTGAACATGACGTTCAGTTCAACCTCACCAAACTGCACGGAAGTGAAATATCCTGTTTATGAACAGTTTTGAACATTATGAACATTTTAATATGCTCAAATAAGATTAAAAAAAAATATTGAACTAACATATTTTGTACTTTCCTTTCTCTATAAAAATAATAAGTGATTTTCTAAAAAGGCTCCTTTATGGGAACATTTGGGGCATTAATCAGCAGAAAGCAGCTTTATGACCTGAAATAATCAAAGCTGCATTTTTAAATATATATATTTATATTTGTATTAAGTTAATGAGATAAGATCAGTTGATTCCACTAAATTCCTGTAGATGTTTTGTGTCTTACTACCTAAGCATAACGTTCAGTTCACCCACATCAAACTGCACTTTAGTAAAACATCCTGTTTATGTGTGTGTGGATAAGATGCATGACGAATTATTGCCTATTATCATCACACAGCCACATACAAGTTCCCACTCCTTCCTGAGTTACAGTCTCTATACAGCATCTTTATGTTCAGTTTGACAATCTAAATCACCACAAGCAAAGTGCTGAAACTGAAAGAAAAAAATATATTATGATCAGCTGTATATTTGGCTTTCCAATCAGATAAGTTAATAGCAGAAGTGCTGCGGTGTGTGATATGAATCTTATGTCGGATCAGTTTAACCACAGCTCTCGCCGCACTGTTTAGAATTAGCTGTACAAATATTAGACGTTTGGTTATGACAAAAAAAGGAGGAAAACCTCAGAACAGATTGAATTAAATGGAAACAAAAATGGGCGCATGTGTGAAATTTTCTGAATTGAGCAAAGAAAAAAAAAAAGGGAAAATCAATGAGACAGTGTGCTTTTCTTTTAGGAGTGGGCATTTTAACAGCTCACCATCAGGTAACAATCTTTTTATTTGTTTCAGACCCTCACATACTGGGTGCCAAAGTCTGCTAAAGGACTAAAGCGTGTGGTGTGATCCATCAGCCCCGTCCAAGAGCTTCAGCATGGTAATCCATCTAAACCAGACTCAGAATAGAATTAAATAAATACTTCCATGCTCTGAAACCTAGAATTATTTTACTACTGTCACTCTTGCTGTAAAGCAGGCGCTGCGTCGACTTAAATGAAAAAGAAAGGACAAATAAATCAGATAATCTGAATTAGTAGCAGAGCGAAATGGGCGGAAAGTTTTGGGGATAGGTTTAGTAATTCCATATATATTTACTGATGGATGATGTGTGTATCTCCAGGTAAATGTATCTGCTTAAAACAAAATAAGATGAGCGTATTTGTTGAAGTTCTGGTTTTAGATTATGGTTTGATTTAATCATGCTGAGATTGATCCATCAGAACATTTATACAGCAGCCTGTAAATGGAAAAAGAAGAAGAAAAAAATAACCATAAGTCAGAGTGATACTCCCAGCGAGTACTGACAATTTCTGAACAACAAATACACATTTTCATTATTATTATTAAACTGTACTGTTGGATTATTGAAAAATAAAATAATATATTCAATTTATGATTCGTGCAGCTATCCTGCATACCCTGTCTTTATTGTCATTTTAGCTGGTACCCAGTGAAATGAAACAACTTCCCTTCAGGACCATCCTGAACAACTATCCATATATGTGAAAGGTGTCCATAGTGTCCAGCTTTTTTGTATTTATTTTTATATGTATTCTCATTTTTCACTCACTCTTTTTTTTAAATTTATCTCTATTTTGACTTATAAGCTGCTGTAACAAGTACATTTCCCTGTGCAGAATCAATAAAGTTTTTATTATCTTATTTTAAAATAAAGGCTCTTTCAGGTATTATTTAAGTTAGGATGTTACCACTTTAGAAATGAGAATTTATTGCTCAAACAAAACTTTTAAGACCTTTTTAATACACACAAATGAGATAAAATTAGAGCCAACATATTTTCGACAGAGCTTACGCTGCAAAAAATAATAATAACCTAAAAACGCTCCTTTAGTGGAACATTTGGGAGGTAA
Source organism: Lutjanus campechanus (assembly GCA_027495735.1). Classification (NCBI taxonomy): domain Eukaryota; kingdom Metazoa; phylum Chordata; class Actinopteri; order Lutjaniformes; family Lutjanidae; genus Lutjanus; species Lutjanus campechanus. Next base: position 16,218 of record JAJHUR010106496.1, read on the forward strand.
ACGAGCAGAAAGCGGCTTTATAGTTGAACAGATGAGAACTTATTTGAGATGAAAATGTGTTGTACAGATTTTCTCGCTGGAACAGGCGGACAGAAGTGTGCGTGTGTGTGTGTGGCCCTGCGAAATAGGGCAATTATAGGCATGTATATTTCCAGCGTTATGTCCATGAACACGACACATACACGCATACAGACTGACACACACACGCCTGACAGGCCTGCGCATTAACAGGCTGAGTGTTGGTGACTTTGACCTTGACTCTGTTATCCAACATGAAGCATAATGTTGCTTTTCTCGTCATTTCTTTAAAAGCGTTAAATATATTTATTGCATTCATGATTTTACGAGCTGTTTGTGCATTGTTCTTTTATTGTGTCAATGTGGTAAATAACTCACAGAGCGTCCCAGTGGTTGTTAATAACTCAGATCGCTGTCTGGACTAAATATAACGACAAGAATGTGTTTTTTTTTTCATGATTGTAGTATTTGTTTTTTATTTTATTTATATATTATTTGATGCAAAATGGAGACTTGCAGAATATTCAGTCATTAAACTATTTTTCATCGTTTTAAATTCACGTCTGGTTGTTTCTCCACGTTTGTTAAGCAATTCAGCACTTCTTCACATTTAAATAAAGAGATTTTTGTTTTTACTGTCATTATCACGAATTAAGGCCAAATATTAAATCAGCACAGAAATAGAGCAAACCAGGAATTGTAATTGAAAGCACGTTAACACATGGTACATAAAAACAAACTGTTTCAGTGGCTTTTAACGGGAAGTCTGATGCTTTCTAAATGAATGACTTGATATTATCACATGGACCTGCACAAAATACAACTGAACGCAGAGTTTAAATATTCACTTTTATTTCTTTCCAAGAGAAAAAGAATAGGAAACTCGTCATTTAAATATTTCAACAAAAGATGATAATTCATGATCAAAATAAAAAAAAATGCGTCTGCTAAAAGATTTTTTTTTTTGCCATAAAGGTGAGAAGGCGTGAGGAGGAGTTTTTTTTTGTTGTTGTTTAAACATATCTACAACATTCTTTTAAAGCAGATTCATCACATCTGGAGAAAATTGTGAGTTTCTGCTGTAAATGTCTCTGTTACCTGAGAAAACACGAGCTCAAAGTCCTCAAAGCTGTTCTGATTATTCATTGTTAGCAGCGTTGATGTGTTTGGCCAGGTCCACGGTGCCACGCTGCGTCTGTAGTTTCTGGTACTCCTGGTGTAAAGTGAGGAGGTGCGGGGACGCCGCGGGGTGGAAGAGCGCGGGGGACGCGTAGGCCACGCTGGAGGTCAGAGGAGAGGAGTACGCGGTGCACTGTCCCGGGGAGAAGGCTTCGATGCCCGGCTGTGACTGCAGGAAAGCCTTGGCTGTGAGCGCGCTGCGGGAAAAGAAGCTGGAGAGAGCCGGCAGGATGCTGCTGACAGGTGGGATGGTGGCGGGGCCGCACGGTGAGGGCGGATGGTGGTGATGGAGGTAGGGGTAAAGCTCCAGACTGGGCAGCTGCAGAGTCTGGAGCCCGTAGGCGCCGTGCGGGAAGCCGTGCAGCCCGCTGGGCTCCAGGTGCTGCTCCTTGAGCGGGTCGAAGCGAAAATGCTGCCGTTTGAAGCGCTTCCTCCGCCGCAGAAAACTCCCGTTCTCAAACATGTCCGAGGAGTTGGGGTCCAGAGTCCAGTAGTTGCCCTTGCCGGGGTTCCCGGGCTCTCTAGGCATCTTTACAAAGCAGTCATTGAGCGACAGATTGTGTCTGATAGAGTTCTGCCAGGCGGGGAACTTCTCCCGGTAATACGCGAAGCGGTGGCTGATAAAGTCACAGATCTCGCTGAGGGTGAGCCGCTTCTTCGGACTCTGCAGGATGGCCATCGTTATCAGAGCGATGTACGAGTACGGAGGCTTCACCGACGTGGGACCTTTGCTTTTAGCAGTACCGTCGATGTCCCGCTCTTTGCTCTGCAGGCTGCTGGACGTCTCCGTGCTCCGAGACTCATCCAAAGGTAAGAGCTGATCCTCTCCGCTTTCTTTGAGTCCTTCCCCTACGACGTCGATAACAACATCCTCCATGGTGTCCAGACCCAATGTCATAGTAGATGTCCTAGGGTGAAGCCAACACCACCTGCCAACAGGTGGGAGAGTGACAGCTCGTTTCTGAAATGCGATTAACAGATTGTTACGCACGACTCATCTCCATTCACAAAAAAAAAAAAAAAGGTGAAAATCCAGCACAGTCCTCCTCCAACTTTTCAACTCTCTCCAAACCGCAACGCATCCGCGCTCATATCCTTTATTTCGGTGTCTGGAAGCGCAAAAAGAGAGCGGTCAGCCTAAAGAACTGTGCGTAAAGCGTAAAAGCGTGTGCGTCCTCCGAGATGTCCAGCATCATCTGTAATCTCTGTTGCTTTCCTGTGGGTCGGCTGGATGTGATGTCACGTCGAGGCACGAGGAAGAGGATCCTGACCAATGAAAACGACGCAGAAGGTACCATGAAGGCCCGTACCAGCCTCCCGTCGCGACTCTTATCAGAAGCGCTTCAGTGCCAAGTCGACGCGGACATTAGAGAGAAAACATCCTAATGAGCCAAAGACTGTTTCTAGAGCGGAATTTACCTTTTTTTTTTAAATTCAGGGTGTTCATATCAGAGTTGATCAAGGAGTCAAACTGTAACAAATAAATATGAATAGGAACGAGACGTTTGTTTCTAGCCTGTCCTAGGCGTCCGTCAAAAAGGTTTATTTCACTTTTTTTGCAGGCTGCCCCTGAATTATAAGTGTTATTAGTAGTTATTGTTATTTTCCACAGATTATTCATTTGTGTGTTATTCGCCCTTAAAAGCAAGTGCATCTTAAAATAAGACTTGAGAAGAAATTATATCAAAATCTGGAGACATTTTGCTGAAAGTCCTTTATTTTATTTAAAAAAATATACATTTTAAAAAAGAAGGGCGAACTGTGTAAAGCTACAAAGAAAAGAAAAGGAAAGAAATGAAAAGAAAAGAAAGAAAAAGAAAAGAAAAGAAAAACAAAAGAAAAGCGATAATAAAAGGACCATAAATAGACATTTTAATTTCCGAATAAACTGAGAGACACTCTGGGCACATCATCCTGAATTTAAAGCCTGAGGGGGAAAATCCCTCAAACACTTCTCTACGTGAGGCAGGGACTTAAGCTTTAATCCCCCTCGAAGGCTCCTGCAGCCGCTCTTTGCGCACGCACTTGACGCACAATTACATGTTTTCAGACGTAAAACAGAGGATAAAACTGCAATGACTGATTTTGTGCTGCTGCGAAAATAATAATTTATTGCCTGCACGCATGGGGTCTCCTTTAAATAAAAACTGATAAGGCTGTGCGTCTTTTCTCCAAACGTCCAGGAGTTTCCTCTCCCTAATATAAATACTGATAAATATGACCATGTGTGAAATGGAGAAGAAATAATATTTGATGTGTATAACCTGAGATTTCTGCGTCAGAAACCCAACACTCTCTGTTCTCCATTCAAAGTCCGCCGTAACCCCGTCAGATTATCTTCTTTAATAATGGCCAACTGGAAGTAGACTGGTAATATTGGGATGAAAGTAATAGATTTTCACTTGCTCAGACATAAAAGAGGAGTGAGGAGTGGAGGGCGCTTTTGGTATTGTTGGGAGGCCTCTGGTTGTTTGTGTTTAATGATGGAGCCCTTTGTTGGGGATTCCCACATTTCCTGCCTCTAATCGTATTGATACCTCGGGGCACAGGGGGACTGGGTCCGGACTGGGTGGGCTATACGGTACCAGCAAAGCTGCAGATGATTTCCCAAATTCATCACGCATGTCCTCAGATTGGAAACAGGCCCGTGCGCGTTGTGTGGTTTCAATAAAGGCGAGAGCAGGAGCGTCAAATCACTACAAAAGCTGAAGGTATGCCACTAAAAGGCTGTGCGTTTCCAACATCATCCGACACCAGGACGTGTCGGAGTCATTTTAAGGGGACAAACGGCTCCGGGGCCCGTGATGGACAAGACATTTTCAGATAAAAAGCTGCTGGTATTGAATGTTTCCCGATGTTAAGTTTACAGACACGGCCTCCAGTTTTTTATTTGCTGGTAATTTTGTACGGACCCCCCATCATAAAAGCTATGCAACATTAAATTTAGGGCTCGGTTAAGGTGTTTTTCTTCGTTTCTTTTCATATGAAGGCGCAAATGTGGAAACGTTCAAATCAATACGGCCTTTTTTCTGCCCAGAAGACACATTACGCACACATTTTAACAATAACAACTCTGCTATCTAACAAAAACGACCATTGTGGAGCTGTTATTTGTTTTGTATCGCAGATGAATAAGTGGGAGAGTGAGCAGCCACCAAGGACTCGGTGTAATAACATCATTTGGCAGGAACTAAACAGGCCTGGGGGATCTCACTGGATCATTCTGGATAAATGAACCCACATCCGCGCAGGTCAGAAAACAGGGGTTAGATGAAGCTGTTACGGGCTACTTCAGTTGAAATGTTTTCTTATCTCGGTGAAAAAACTCGAAGCCGTTCACATGATTCAGGGAGTGATAAAAAGCCCGAGCGTGTTTTTCATTGGGAGAGGTTGAAACGGCTTCAAAGAGCTGAGGTTGTTTTCACAGAGACCCTAATGCCCCCCGCTCTCATCTTGATTCCCTTAAAATCTTGGCAGCACACTGGACAATAATATAACGTGTAATTTAAGGTATCATGAATCATAACTGCATGAAACAAAAGTCAGACAACGGAGAGGTGCAGAGCCAAACACACATCTGAAACACACACACACACACACACTCAGAGTTTAGAGGAGGATACATGTGTAAATTTCATGAGCTGAACTGGTCATTAACACGTTATTTACGGGCTGACAAACTGCTCCGTCACACACACACACGCAGTGATGCAACCTGTTTGTTCTCTGTATCTCATTGTATTCTTGTCTGTAACTACTTTCTCCAACAGTCACTGTGTTGTGTTGAGCTATTTACGAGGGGTGACACATCTGTATCTGAGGTCTTATCAATTTACAGGACAGCGGCGGCGCTCTGTGGCGCCATCTTGTGGTGTAAAAGTGAAACGCCTCTGAACGCATCCAGTTCTGCGAGAAGAGACTAGAAGCACCTCCCCGGTATAACAAAATACAGGAAAAACAACACAAAAAGAGCCTTTAAAATAATATACTTTTATCTAAAAACAACTCAACAAAAACTGGACGTTGTAACGTTCATAAAAGAAATTCACGCAGGTTTTAGACTTTTTTTTAATTCAGCAGACATTTTAACAGGAAACACAGGTGTTATCAATGATACTAATTAAGGTCCAGGTCCATTCAGGTCAAACAGAGGCAAGTTGCTGCTGTTGTCAGGGGCGTTTCTACATTTTTTTTTAACTGGGGTGGCCCAGGTGGGGCACTGCCATGTGCAGGGGTGGCATTAGGTATGTGTGTGTGCACGCATGTACGCACACACACGCACGAACTCGTGTCAGAATAGCATTAATTTATTGATTCTAATATGTATTTAATTACTAACATTAAGCTGCAGCATTTTACATTTTCTTACATTCCCATGCTTACATTTTCTTATTTTAAAAATAATAGTCTCACCGATCAACACACAGAGTGACTATACAAATATACTTTTATTACTTTAGTCTTTATTCTCTCAAACAGGAATTCTAGTTCCATTCTACTACTGAAGACGGGACACTCCTTTATTGATTCTAAACACTCCACCATGAAAAATAGTTTTCTTTCTGTGATTTTATATTTTTATTTATTAATGACTATTTATTTACCAATTTGCTATATTGTTTTCAGGTATTGTCTCTGTTTTTGTAAGTAGCATAAAAGGAACTGCAACTAAATCTCATTATACAAAATTTGGTTGTAAAATGATTCATAAATTATATAAATGTTTTGTTTTGTTTTAAATTAAAGATGGCTGCACACAAAAGAAGACAATGTACATTCAAAAATACTTGTCAAATAGTTGGTTTAAACTAAGGTCCCTTCTCCTCCCACTGGACAAATAACCAATCACACTCGAGGATAATGGAGCGGCCCCCCTTCAAGAAATGACCCTGACTATTTAGTATGTTGGCGTACTGGAAAGGCTCCACTACACTAAATGAAACAGGACCTTAATTAGCATTATTGGTGTGTTTATTAGGGGTGTCACGATTCTCCAAATCCAAGATTTTTCAATTTAAACGTTTTTTTAAGCACTGACAGCTATACCACTGATAAACTATTGAGTCTTTATTTGTTTAAATGAACAGATCATTTGTTTTATTCTCTGACTACTGTCATTTACATTCTCAAATGTTTCTTTAAAAGGATAGTCTAGATGGTACAAAGTGTGATACAATGGCCAGTAAACAACCCTGTGTCCTCGTTGAAGTGTTTTGTTTTGTAGCAACATGCCGAATGCCACAAATATCCACCAGGTGTCTGCAATTTAGTGCAGCAGAGTCATTCCAGTGAGTCAACATGCACAATAGAAAAAAAAAAAACAGCAAACAAGAGAATTTGATTCTTCCTTTCATTTCAGTTTGATTTCACTCATTTCAGTTGATTTTTGATTTCATATTGATTTCATATTTCAGCATCAGAACCTACGTTAAAATCTATCTTAAGAAACTTGTGCTGTATTCACTGTTTTTCAGCAGCTATACCAACATGTACTCTGTTTCTACTGAATGGCAGAAGTTAAGTAGGGGTAAATTTGGCTGGTACGGTTAAGTTGCTGCTCAAAGTGGTGTTGGTGGACCAGGAGGGGGCAGGCTTTCCTGTGGCCTGAATTAATCCCAGTGCCCCAGTGCAGTGATGGAGAGGCTGTCATTTGGATGTGACTTGGCACATACTGGTAAAGATCCCATGGCACTTATCCTACAGAGTAGGGGATTCTCCGGTGTTCTGGTAAAAAATAGGCAATATTCCCGATCCTGGCTCTCTCCATCTGTCCACCTATCATCCCACATTGTAACTGGCTCAATGATTCCTTCCCTTTCCACTTCAAGCTGATGTTTGGTGAGTGTTCTGGTGCAAAATGACTGCTGTGCATCTTCCGCTTTGAGTATCTAAGATAAAACACTATAGAAATGTAATCCATACTTTTCAAACCACCAAGCTATGTGTCTATTTTAAATTATAGCAGAGATTTCTGATGTAGCTATTGTGCATAAAGGCTATGTAGAAACACACTTGTCTTTCACTCAGTGATATCATGTAAAAGCTGCAGTGAGGTGTTACTGGAATAAGCAAACACAGATATATGTAATAATGTGACAAAGTCTGGAGTTTTTCTACAGTTTTTGAAATTTAAAGGTCACATTTGGTTTAACGGGTTCAGCCTGATTTAAGGAAATTTATCAGTGAAGTATATGAATTTAGTTAAATTTTAAACTAAATATGTCAGTTTTTCTGGTGAGGATGGGGTGAAACCACCCAGCATGCACCCCTGAGTTCTGAATTCTCATTTCCAAGATATCCTGATTAGCCACCTCAAATCTGTGATGTAGGAAATTAAGGGGGTGTTAAGGTAAGACCATATTGAGGCTACCTAAAATGGGATATCAGGCTGTATAGAATGTATAGAATAGAATAGAATAGAATAGAATAGAATAGAATAGAAATACTTTATTAATCCCCAAGGGGAAATTCATTTGTCTGTAGTAGTCTCATCGTAGTAGGCTCATCGTATTCTTGTATTTTCAAGTAACTACATTTGATAAACTTTTTCAAATTTGTAACAAAATGCTTGGGGCCTGTAGAGCAGAGCATCCAAACACACCTGACATTTGCAACAGTCTTTGTGTAAAGACACAGAAAAGTAACAAGATTTTGAGCAAACAGAATATAATTTACAGTCCTAATGACAATCAAGTATTGAGTTTGTTCCAGAGACTCTGTGATGAGACTTGATCTTGTGATGTGCATCAGTGTATCCTGCTCCCTGCATGCTCGTTGCAATTAATTAGGCAGCAAGCCAGTGCAGGAGGACTAAACAGCAGCTCAGGACAGTCAATGAGTAGTACAAGTGTTTCCCTTGAGGTGTGTGCGAGTGAAACTAAAGTAAGAGCATATTTTTTATGTCCTTGTGTTCATGTTTAGAATTACATGACCCACATTCAAGCTAAGCTCATTTAGTTCTCATAGTAATGTAACCCTTGTTGTTTCAAGATGTTTAGCTGTTACATTTTCACCAGTACATGCACATTGTAAGTGACACCTTAGCTGTAATTTACAGAGACATTTATGTTTCCCACAGCTAAATGACCTCTCATTAACGATACCTTTGTGAGCACATGTATTTAGTAATAATGTAGAGTAGAGTGATATATAATTTCCAGATGTTTTATGAGGTCATGATGCAAAATTCTGTTAAGTGTGTTATTGTGTTATATTTAGATATACAACAACTGTGTATTGAGAACTCTCCAGTCTGATGTTTTGAACACTGTAGTTTAAGATGAAGATGGTTTGAGCACAGTCTGAGATGAGAAAACCAAAACATGGTTGACTCATTAAAGTGTAATTGCAGTTAATTATCTGGATCACTGATATTGTCACATTTAGACTCAGAAGCTTATAAGAGCACACACGTTATTACTGGCCCAAATGCACTATTGTCTGTTAGTTATAAGTTACAAATGTAAATAATATTCAGTGTATAATCTGATTATCCTCTGTGGGAATCCTGTGTCCTGTGGGACAGGATACAAATCAATTTAACTTTTCATCACAAGCCTGGGACGGGACTCCCGTGTGTTCTGATTGGTTGCAGCTGCCTTACCAGTGCACGATGTGTGTGGACCGTGAATTGACAGGAATAGGATTAGACAGCAGTGATTCTTCCGGGTTTGGGATGGGACAGGAATGTTTTTCTTACTCTGTCATGGGACTGGGATGGAACAGGGGTATTTTTGTGGGAGTGGAACAGGACAGGAGTGAAAATCCACTCCAGTGTCACCCCTCTGCCTCCATCCTCTGGTAGAAGTTGGGTTTTCCTGATTTAGAAAAATAGTCCTCTCCAGCAGAGGGAGCACTTACACCAATAATGAAGATTTTCTGTCTCCAAACAAACTTGTAATTACATCGATTTCTAAGCTTTTAAAACTGGGCTGACACAAGTTTTCTCTATACTGGGTGCATTTAGGGTCCAGTTGTGTGGTGGTGTGGAGTTTGCAAAGTTATAATCATGCTCACAAGTGACCTGAATCCCAGGGAAGACCCAGTGACACACTGCACTTTGGTGAGAGTGTCAGAATGCCTCAGTGCTCTGCTGACCTCAGTGAGCATTTTTCTGCATGCCTTGACACTGAAAAATACAACGCCGCGCCAAATGCTTGTGGAACGCACGGTAGAAAATTCCAGCATTATTTTCTATTGGGACTGACAGCAGCGGTTTGCCTGCAGTGTCGTGTTCGCCCCTGAGCTGCTGTCAGATGGGGCCTGAGGATGGAAGGAATGCAGATGTTGTGTTTTAAAGCTCGGAGCAAAACATGCTGACTGATTGTCAGGGGTTAGGGTGCTGGCTGGAGCGAGTGAGTATGTATGGAAGAAAGTAAGCTATTAAACCACAGGGTGTAATGACAAGTTACAGGAGTCGATGCCTGGCTTTATGTGGTTGATGACGAGCGATAAGATGACACCGTTTTAGATCGACTGCAGCGATGCAGATGTATGTATGACACATTTAAGTTCCTGTTTTGTCCCTCCTGCAGCGTCAAATGGAATGCTAATCTTCCACTGTCATCATCTTGACTGGCATTGCTTTGACAGCATGTCACAGCTCGTCCAAATGGGACACAGAGTCATTTCACGGAAAAAATGCTTCAGTTTGTTTGGAAGAGGATCTCCTGAGAAATAAGGAAAAAAGAGACAAGATCTCAGTGGCGTAAGCGGGCAGATGGTGGTGATGGTTGATCTGGGTGACGATACTCCAGATTCCATGTGTATAAACACACCCATCAGGGCTGCAGCCGCACACTTTCTTTCATGAGGCTTTCCGAAGTTTGGATGTGAGAAATCTCAGAGGTCAGTGGGAACGGACCACCTGGTTTTGGTAATCCTGGAAAAACATAACTGTAAGATGGTTTGCTTAGACTGAAACTTTGAACTGTCAAACTTACTCTTCTTATTCACTGTGTTGGATTTCCAAAACAGCTGCAAGAAAGAGAGAAAAAAAGAACCTACCGACTTTTCAAACCAGAGCTTTAAGTGCACAGATGCTCTGTTGTAGGTTTTTATTCCCTTTTTTAAATCATATTTTACAGACTGAACATTTGACACATTGCATTAGATACACATACACAATACATACACAAATGACATCCAAAATAATAGAATTTCCACCTCTCGGTTGTATGCCCCCACCAACCCCACAAGTTCCAGTTTACATCCATGTCTGTACATTATATGTAGTGAAGACTGAAGGATTTTACTGAAAGGTATTAAGTGTATTTTTTATGACTATATTGACATGTAATGTAATTTCCAGTGTGAAACATGCTGTCTTGACTGAGAGACAGAGGAGTACGGAGGACTGAGAGAGCTGAACATTATGATGTCACAGTGAAGTTGACCATTGACCTTTGGGATATAAAATGTCATCTCTTTATCATTTTATTCTATTAGACATTTGTGTGTAATTTTGTCAAAAGGGCTACGGTGACCTTTGACCACCAATATCTAATCAGTTCATTGAGTCCGAGTGAATATGTTTTCCAAGTTTGAAGAAATTCCCTCAAAGTATTCTTAAGATATTGCATTCACGAGAACGGAACGGATGGACGAACATGCGTTGTTGCCAGCGCACATTCATAAAATCGCAGAACAATATACAAAAGCAAACAAACAAAACCTTCATGTTGTTGCTCATCACATCATGCACCATTACATAAAGCCTGGTAAGGAGCTAAAACATGACCTAACTGTTTCCCACAGTCCCTCTTGACCCAGATCAAGGTGCCTTAATGTGGCAGCAGCTCTTTTAATTCCTATTAAATCTATAAACAGAGTTTATGGAGTTCTTATCTTCCAATTTATAACAATTTTCCATTTGGCAGCGAGACAGCCCAATGTTACACATCTCATTTTCCTTATCCATCTATTTTATGCCCTTGTATGCTGGGTTACATAACACAACCACTTACTGTTCTTACTGAATGTGCACATATTCACAAACAGCTACAAGAAAATTAAAGCTTTAAGTGTGCATATGCTTCATACTAGGTTTTGTTCTTATTTTTATTCTTTCAATTTACATATTGACCAAATTATTCACACACACGCCATCCCTCCCAATGAGGCGGTGTAACATTTAGGGATACACCAAATTAATCAGCCGAACGTCAGTATTGGCCACTATTTGCCTTGTTGACTACAAATGGCCTATCAGTAAATAACATGACATTCACCAGTGTTGTGTTGGTTATTTGTGGTTGGAATCAGACAACTGTAGCTGTCGTAACCAGGTGCTATTTCTGACAAGAAGCTTCTGGCTGGACACAACTCTGGTATGACGTAACAGGGCAACAGGTGTTTTTTACTATTAAAATTTTGTTGTTTCCCTGGCACAAAGGGGGGAATAAATAACGACAAAAACAAAACAAATGACAACAACAAAAAACATCAAAATCAGCCCAGAATTTCGCAGTCGGTACATCCCTGGTAACATTTGTCCGAGCTGTTGGTGTGGCATAAAAGGGCCGCAGTAAATTATTCCCTGACATGTGAAGCAAGTGGTTCGGTCACATGCTATGACCCTCCTGCTCTCTCGTGAGTAGAGGGGGCCCACACAGCAACTGGTCCCAGGACACCCCGGGGTCACGGCCCCTGGGTGCTCTGGTGTGTATTTAGAGGTCAGACTGCTACATTGAGAGCCTGGTGTTCTCCCAACATGGGCCCCTTCATAATCCATCAGCTCCCCTCTGATGGAAAGACACATGTGCACACTTGTGCGCAAGGGGACATAAAAAGGTACGACACTTTTATTTTTACAAAAATAAGCTTTTAAACGAGAAACTTGTAATATATTTAATAAATCATAACATGACTGTTTCATCAGAGATTAAAGAAACATGCTGAATTGAAATACTCGCTTCTCTGACAACAACGCTACAGTCCTCTTCTGAAATTTCTATTCCAGTCTGTCACTTGTGATATTGTTTGCCCGTTTCACCTTAATTAGAGTTCAAATTAATGCCGAACGTTTGCTGAATGAGTAAGTGTCCTATGTCTTAAGAACATGTTAGAAGAAGGCATTAATAATGTTTTAGAAGGAGTAGATTTTTAAAACGGTTAGAGCAACATGTTAATAGAGTCTGGCAGGCAGTGAGACAGGAAGTTATTGAGCTCAACCTCCAGAGTGTGTATTTTCAGAGCAGTGGCCTTTTGTTTCCAGGATAACAGGTTTAACTTTACATCAACGGACAAATAACAGTCAAACTGCTGATCAACTTACAGTGTAGGACTTGTAGTCACTTGTGTTCCTGCAGCCTGTCTGAACTTCCTTGAGTCTCAGGAGGAGGGGGTGGAAGGAATCAACTTGCTTCAACTATAGACTGTATATTAACTAGGATATAAACTCATTTAATATACCGTCTATGGCTCCAACTTGCTATTTAGCCTGCAGTACTAATGTTTGGATGCACAATTGTTAGATATTGCTCTCTTAAAACAATCAAATTCAATAATACAAATAATCATGGAGTCTTAAGACTATTTTTACGATGATCAATTAAATCAGACGTTATGGTTTTGTTATCAAAACCAACCACCACCAGCTCACAAACATGCATGCACATAAGCCTGCACACATACACGGTGCATGCAACAGGTTTGTGCAGCAGGATATGTGTATTTGCACACACACACATACACACACACACGCACGCCAGTCCCGGGCTTTCGACTGATGCCGACACCTTCAGCTGTGACGCTCACACATTCCAGGAGTGATTCCCACCGGACAAGTTCAACGCTGACAGATACATTCTTCCACTGGCATGCCATCAAGCAAACCCACCTGGTCCCTCTTTCAGCGGCCAAATGTTTTGGAGGCCCTCTGTCCCAAACTCTGCCGCCACCCCGTGACCTTTCTGACATGCTCGGACAGCAGCAGCACAACCAGGAAATCACAGGTGGAACGTGGTTGGATTTAGAGACAGAATAGTTTGTTTCATTTTAAATTGTGCCCTCACTGTTTTTTCACAGCTAATGTCTTGAGCATGTATTTTTGTTGGAATGAGATAGTTTACTCTGGAAATGTGTGGGTGGTGCAGGATGACATTTGACAGTTGGCACCAGTTTTTCATTCTACTCTCTGGTGAACACTCTGTGCAAACCCACATGCACAGTACTGTACTAAAGTATCTGTCATGGCGGGAGGTGAACATTGCATGCACAATATACTGTAAGATGTAAATCATGCAGACTGGGCCGCTATTACTGCAGATCTGCTGTTGAGCCTAATGACATCTTGTTGAAAGACTAATGTTTGCACGTGTACAGCGTTCTCACAGCGGAGAAACAGATTTACTCACTCTGATTGACAAGCAAATGCTTAATTAAAGTTACTTTGGTTAAAATATGCAGCACGTATTATTAGGACACAGGGCTACACTGTACTGTATGCATAAAGACAGTTGTGTTTAGCACTTGAGCTGTTTGGTAAACCTCGTACTCCTTAAGCCAATAATGTTTTCTGCGTCTGTGATGTAAATGTTGTCATCAGACTTGATATACTTGTCAAGCTTTCTGTTGCCATACAGCACTTACTCAGTTTACAGTGAAAATTGTGTTTTTTTGCCACTTTGCCACTTCTTACTGATTTCTGTAACAATAGATCCTTGGTTTAAGACACAAGTAGACAAAAGCATCTTCTCATTTAGCCACGAGAACAACACTGGTTGCTATCAGCTGTAGCTCGCTAACGTTGGCTAATGAAGCCAGCTAAGTCTGACTTGTTTTAAAATGAAAACCCTGTAAAAGACATGGAAATTTAAAGAAAACAGCTTTGTTCTCCTAATAAGACACTAACTCATTCAGTGAACATTCAGCATTAATTATAACTCTAATCAAAGTGAATGGGGCAAACAGAAACAGCAAACAGCTCCAGCCCAGAATGTACATTTCAAAGGAGAACATGCTCGCTGTAGAGTTGTTGTTGAAGAAGCATGTTTCCTTAAACTCATGCAACAACAACATGCTCGTTTTTATGAATGGCATTAAATATATTAAATATTTCTCATTTGAATTGTTTTTTTAAAGTGAGCGTGACTTCAGGGACATTATTTCTGCCAAAGGAAAACTGTGCTCTGCAAAATGCACATGAACTTTCACCACAGGTGGTCGGAGCAGCAGAGTGCCAACAAATCATTTCATGTGCATCTGTTGTGGTTACATGTGTCACTGTGCTGATGATCAGTGATGAGTATATCTATGCTGACTCACCCAAAGCGATTTCCCTTTCTCCTTCCTGGGGATGAAGTGTCCTATGATGGGAAATCCAGGTCACCTGCCCACTCTGTCCTCCATGTTAACCTGAACGTAAGCATGTATTCATGCACGTAGCTGCACATAAACATACACGAAAACAGTTGGCAGCTGTAACTGCTGGATTCATGAGAATTTTAGGACCTATAAACTTAGCCACAAAAGCTTAAATCCAGGAGGCGTATCCACCCATCACTCAGCAGTTACTGTAATCATAATGTGTTACCGTAACAAAGGGAATACAGGTTCTGACAAGCCCTGCATGTTGGCATAATCACTTAACACTGTTTACAGTATAGGAACATTTCCAACTGTCTTCAGCTGGAAGGAGGACGATTAATGAAGAGCTCTGACAGCTTATTGACTGTAGGCTTTAGAGATGGAATGCCTTTCGCTTGTGTGTGTGTGTGAGAAAAATGGTGAACTTGGCGATGAAAGTGACCAAAGATATGCCAATTATGAAGAGTGCATTTCCCAAAGGCTCCAGTGTCCAAACTCACTGTTGCCTGTCCAACTGAGTGATGAGCCAAGAACAACAGGAATGAAAGAGAAGAACGCTTATCTTTTGAGTCTTGGCCTTTCAAGCTGTGAAATCATTTGGCAGTTAAATAGATCTGTATTTTTTCAAGGATAAAATCTTTATTGCTTTTGGCTTTACTTGGCAGTTTCACACTACACATTCAGGAAGAATCCGGGAGAGAGGAGGTGACATGTAATGAAGTTGAAGCAATATATAAACCAATGTATACTTAATAATTTATGAATGTTTTTGATCAGAGGATGGATCCTGCCAACTTTGGTGATCCTCAGACTTTCACTCTGCTACCAGAAAGTTGCAAAAGCACTCCTGCGCACTGTCTAATTTGCAATATACCATTTATTTGAGACGTTTCAGTTCTAAACCTTTATCAGGCAAACTCTAGTACTACCAAGTTGTTCAATTTGTCAATTTGGATTAAAGGTATAATATGCAGGATATTCTTAAAAAACAATATATATATATATAGACTTAATTTATGATTATTCCCATCAATGATCACTTGTGATCCACTAGAAGTGTGTGGTGGTGTCTGCAGAGACCTTTCTGCAATTCTGATGTGTCTAGCTGGAGAGGAGAGGCCAACTTTGAATGGTGCGTTCACAAACAATAACCAACAAATCCTGCATGTTCTACCTTGAAGCCCAAATACCCATAAACCAAATTATATTCCCATGAACCTCAGCTGTACTCTGTTCTCTTATAAGATGGTGACCATGTTAGCATGCTGGCATTAGCATTTAGCCCAAAGCACCCGTGTACAATGTGTCAACAAATATTTATCACAAATGTCACAAAGCTAGTATTTGTTGCACTGCTGTTGCACTAGACTGCATAACATGTACACGACTGTTATCAAGTTCAACAGTGCACAGTACAAGGTGCCATATTTCTGACAATGGAAGCACAGCCACAATTAGGGCTGCGCAGTAATCGCAATGTAGCCAACAGTAATATCAAAATCGCAGAACCACAACCAAATCACAATTTTTTGAAAGAAGAAAAATGTGTGAGAAAACAGCATTATAATGAGTAACTGAACTGTAGTGCTGCATAGATGACCCTCACATCGACATGATTTTAAGTTTTTTTTCAGTGAACATGAAAATTGTAATGAAAAACTGATCATTTCCACTAATCGTATCAGATATCACAATGACAGTTTCAGTCAAAAAAACTGCAATATGACGATCTTACCAAATTGTGCAGCCAGAGTTTTTGCCAAAACAAACAAACACACCTTGTCTTTAATTTTTAAAACAAATACTTACTCTTTATATTTAATGCCTTTAATTCTGATGTGTGAAGGTATTTTATTGTGTTTGTCTGTTTTACATGCTCTCCAAGTTTATGTGCTCATGTGCCTGGTTTGCCCTTTTAATCTCTTCAGAAAGAGGATTGAGTGTCGGCCCATATACCAGCACACGTGTTCTAAGTACAATGAAGACATTGAGTGAAGCGATTGTACCCCTGCACCCTAAGAATCCATAAATCTTCCTTGTGGCTCAGAGAAGAATTTCTGCAGACAGTCTGGACCTCATTCTGGTCTGATCTGATCATGTTGGACTTAAACACACACACACATACCAGGACACAAACACTGAAGTCATTTTACCACTGAGTCACGATGATGTCTTTGGAAGTTTGAGCCCTCAGAAAAAAAGGGAAATGTTCATGTTAACAGTTGGACCAAATGTTGACAATAAAGATGTCAGACAGGACCTGAGCTGAAATAAATCATCTTAAAGGACATGATGATGCACACAATGTGTGAAGCTGTCCAACCTGTGCAAGTGGTCACGGACTGAAATTGATTTTACCAAGCAGCTCTCAGCTGTAAGTGGAGAAAGTCACAAATCAATCCAAGCTACACTCGTTCAAACAGAATCAACTCTATTTCATCTGTCCTCAAGACACACCGAACACACGCACACACACAACCAAAGAAAATCTGTGCTTTTAGCCTCCTGTCCCGTCTGTACTTGGCAGCAAAGCCTCAATCATACGATACCAAAATCCCTCACACGCTGCTCCAGCTATATGGGATCTACATTTTTTCTACCGAATTCTTTCTTTTGTGCAACTCGAGCTTTGTGAAAAGCCACAATGTCTTTTTTCCGTCTTTTTAAGCCCCTGACTTTATGAGAAGAGTCATGTGAAAGGGAAGTAAAACAGACCACAAGTTCAAATAAACCAAATGTGTTTGAAGTCTGAGTAGCTATATATCACCTATGTCAATGCAAAATATTTTCTCCGACCACAGTTCAGTGACACGTAAGTGATGTTTCAATCCTGCTGGTGTATTCAAAGCTTCCCTCAGTTTTGAGCGACGTGTTGTTAAAGCAGTACAAATTCAGCCTGTGAGGTTTGCAGGAATGTGAGTCAGTGTAAGTATGTGTGTGTGTGTGTGTGTACATGGACATGTATCCAGCATTGTGGCCTGGTCACACCAGTTAGTGGCACAGCAAAATGAATCAAACAGCACATCATCATATCAGATATTTGGTTCTAGAGGCTTGGTGACATATTGACCACTGGATGGACTAGTTGGGAAACTACTGTAGCTGATGAGCTAACTGCTAACACACTAGCCAGCTGGATGAACATTAAAGGGATAGTTCACACAAAAATTCAGTCATTCTCTACTCACCCTCATGCCGCTTGGTTTAGTTTTTTAGTCCACAAAACACTGCTGGAGTTTCACAGGAAAACAACATTGCAGAATCTCCCAAACAATTTAAGCAAATGGTGACCAGCTTTCAAACAGAAAAAAAAACAACCAAAAACATAGACATAAAGTGCCTCCATACTGCTCGTCACCTAAAGCTCCGACAGTCACACCACACACACCCAGTTCAGACGATGTGCACATGCACGAGAACATGTCTCCAAGCCGACAATCCACAGTGAAGATTTAGGCTAAAAACATGGTGTAAATGATGCCTTTCATGTCAACTTGGCATGTTGGGGCCAAGTAAAAATATTAGTGTTAAAATGTTGGTTAAAAAAATTAAAAGTAGTCTGAAAAATAAAGACTCGTGTAAAGCACAGATACCTGAAAAACTATTTGAGTACAGTAACAAAGTATTTGTACTTAGTTACTTCCCATCTCTGAACACAGCTAACAAGCAACAATAGCTTCCTACATTTTGGACTCTCTGGATCTCCTCAAAGGTCAGTCGTGTCAGACAGTCTGCTATTGGTCAGAGATGCAAATTCCCATGTCGAGTGTCAACAAAGTTGAACTCAGCAACTTGAAACTTACCCACTGGAATGTATTTCTGTGTTTAATTGTTCTAAATGCTGGTGTGAGCAGGTCTTTAGTGTTTTAAAGTGCTGTTTATGCTGTGTCTAATGTGCCTTTACTGTACGAGCATGTGTTTTCAGGGTGTTCTGTACACGCTGCTGTGTGTTTTATTGTATGAGCACGTACAGTGTTTTTGTCCATATGTGAGTGAGGTGACTGTGATTAGAGGGTGGCACTGCAGTATTCCCCTCGGGGCCGGTTTACCCTGTTATTTTCCCCTCGTCAGCCCGTGCCCTCAATAGGGAGGGTGGGTCCGTGACCTCCCTCCCACGCACAACCACGGGAGAGGGAGGCACCCTCTTCACACAACCCCTCATAAGTGTCCACAGAGGAGTGGCTGAGTTCACAGACCCCCTCGAGACTCCGCAGCCCCCCCAGCAGATCTTGAGTATCAAAGTTGAGGGCCTCCAGGCTGAATCCTCCACTCTGTCCTCGTCACTGTGACACAGACAGTTAACATGCTCTCGTCACTGTCCTCCATCTGGACTCATGGCAGTCATCAAAAGCAGTGAACCAGTGACACTGCGGCAGGGTCGAGGGAAACTTTTAAGGCTTTGGACTCACTTCCCCTTAACTGCAGCAGATAAATCAAAGAGATAAAGAGGGGCCAAGTGGTGACACAAGTAATATGTCACAGCTTTCTTTGGCATCCTCTCCTCCTCGTACTCCCATTTTTTATACCCACTTTTCTTCTCTTTTTCCCGCTGTCTCTTGCTCCCTCCCTGCCTCCCACCCACAGCATTCAGAAACCCTGAAAGGAAAGCACCACCGTAAAACAAACAGCCCAGGGCCTTGTTTAGCCAGAGCGCCTTGTGAAGTCAGGGAACCATCTGATGCAAGGAGAAAGAACAGAAAAAACATAATAAAATTGTGGCTGGGATGCACACAGTGGACTCTGTTGTGCTGAAAGTTTGAGGTTTGGGTTCATTAAGCTTTAAAGAGAGTAAAAACAATAGTGGACAGTAGAGAGACTGTACTCAGTAGCAGCACAATGACTGGCAAACAGCTCTGCAGTCCTGCTGTCTGCACACGGCAGTCTGATGCATTCAGCTCTGACTACCAAAGTCTCAGAGTCGAACTGATTTTAAGACGGCATTCAGGGTGTTTTTGTGGCCAGTGACTAGAAACTGTGGAGTCAGGACTGGCAGTATACCAGAGTGGCTTTAGACAGAACAAAACAATGCATGTGGCAGACCTGACAAAGCTGATCACCACATTTCTGCCTGTGCGATCAAACATTTGACCATTTGTGTTCGTGATTTTAAAGGAACAGTTCACCCTAAAAATCAAAATTACATCAGTCCTAGAGATGTCAGCCCTTTCTTAAATATAATGGAACTAGATTTGCATTCAAAATACATTTGAAAATTTCAACAGCAATGTCTCTTTTCAGAATTCATGACCTGGTTACCCAAGATAATCCACAGACCTTGTTGCGACCAGTTTCCAATCCAGCTTTTCAAAAAATAATGATGCATGTTGCAATGTTTTTAGCCGTTTTTTTTTTCAATGAAAAAAAAAGATCAAAGATAACGTTCACAGGACAATAAAACTACATTCTTGTGTTCTCGCAAGGACTCAGAACCACAAAAATTCTAACAAAATGTGCTGAAATGCTGCATGTTGCTCCACAAAGAAGCAAAATCCTTTTGGATATCAAACTATAAATTATAACATATAAGTGCAAAGAGCATTTATGAATGTTGATAACAATAAATCTTGTGTTCTTTTCAGTACCTGTGACAAAAAAAGAAATACCAACAACTGTAACTAATAAAACACTGATGTGGTTCATTGAGACATACATGTGTAATGTTTCTTCTGGGGGCTGTGATTGGTGGAACTTGCGGGAAGCTACGATGACTGGCCAGATTTCCAGAAAATTGCAATGTGGTGCAGAATTCACGGGGAATTAATTGTTGCAATCACAACTCCCTGGAAGGACTGAGTTTCATGTAGGAACTATTTTCTTTCTACTGAACAACACCAGTGCTCGGTAACTCAGTGGTGTTGACCTTACCGCTCAGCTGGGGAGGAAACCATTAATGTTTACATGTCGCACTTCTTTCTGCATAGTGATACAGTTGGTGGTTGCAGTTTGGCAGACAGAAAATACTTCCAGGAAATGCTCACAACAGGTCTGTGAATTATTTTGAGTAACTGGGTCATGATTTACGGAAAGAGACATCGCTGTATGTATTTTGTACGAGCCAAATGCCATCTAGTTCCATTGTTATTGAGAGAAGGCAGACACCTCTACTGCCGATATCTTCAAAACTCAGCAACTCGCACAAATCACAAAACACCAAATCAATCTAGATGGATAAGTAGCACTACAAGTAAGACGACAAAAATTTATTTCGATTTTGGGGTGAATTGTCCCTTTAGTGAATGTCTTATTAGATAAATATTTGTATCACTATGCATAATAAAATATACACAATCAATTAAATTAAAATGTGCTCATTGAAGCGGTGATTCTCACCATGGGAGCCAATCTGCACTTTAAACCTCAGGGTTGCCAAGTTTCTATTTAGCTCAGAGTGAGTGATTCACCCCCTGTAGTCAGAGTGCATTACCATAGAAAATGTGGGGGTTTTCACATTCAGGCATGATAGCATCATCACAGGACACTAACTGAGACCATCTACTCACAGATAGATCAACACCACAGTTAAACCATCATTGGCTTGGTACATTTTCATTATTTAAAGACAATTAAAGCTGCACTAATTCATATTTCACAGTATCAACAGATTAAATGATTATGTGTATGGGAAAGGGCTCACTCACAGTAATGAACCCACAGAGAATCACCGTCAGATTCTGTAGTTTCACATCTTTCAATTCCGTGTTTTGGTTTTCTGGCCCACTGCTGTTTTGATTCACTCTCGCTGTTCTCATCGGCTTCACTTCCAGCAGTGGGCCGCTATTTTCAGTGAAAATGCTTTGATAAACCCACCTTACACTATCAGTCTAGCACCAGACTGCAGATAAAGTAAAACTAGCTTGGCAGAAATTAAAACAGAGCTAAAAGCAGAGTGTATATTACACTCGTCAGGAGTGAGAAATGTGATTTCAAATGAATGCCAACGTTGCCCTGTGTCTGAGTTAGTAAATCATAGATGTATTATAATGAACTAGATACAGCACGCAAAGATGGCACCTATTCAGTCCAGTGAGAGTTGCTCGCCTGGCACATACACTGAAAAAGTTTTCTAGCTTCTGCATCTTCTTCCTGGATGTACGGCCAACTGAATATGCACAGTAGTGTTCCCCCCCTGCCCCCGGCCTGCACGTTCTCGCTCAGCCCGTAGCCCTTACATTGTGATGAGACTTTCAAGTCACTTTTCTTGGCTTGATGGTGAGTAAAATAAGTTTTATGCCGAATTATTTATCTTTACCTAGCATTTTGTTTTATTAATCTGATGTGTGTCAAAGCGTGGTGTCATAATGTCGAGAAAGAACCATTTTTATAATGTAGTCAAGCCTCTAGTTAATAACACATGCAGCATGTAGTTCATCCTGTTAGTAAAGAAACACTCGAAACAACAAAAAGAAGCAGACACCTCTCAAAATTATTTCTAACATAAAAGTCATCATATTGACACCTTTAACCTGAGTCCATGAGGGTGTTCGATAGCCTTGTTTGATAGAGAAGAGGATTTGTGAGGTTTTTCTGTGTTTAATTCTAAAATTTTGAATATGGACTCATGGAAAAGATTTGCCACTTTCTCCACTTCTGAGAATTAATGAAAACCAAGTCAGCTCTGGTGACATTTATTCAAACATACAGCCCACGGTCAGTCAGTCCAAACATTCCTGCCACAACAGTTCCCAGACTCCCACTGCTGCACAGAACTGTAAAACATCATAGGAAACACTAAAATACTCTCCAGAAACACCACTAGAAACACTTTAAAAAAAAAAGAAAACACGCCTCCCACTTGGCTGTCTGGGAAAGACACAAAAGGAGCTGACGAGGGAAATAAGGATGACACGTAAAATAATTCCTTTGTGAGACTGATATTTTATTGTCTCAAAGAAGGCAGGCCCATGTTTTTTAACATTTCCGGCAGACAGACAGACTTAACTTGGCTTGTTGTTCAGTCCCACACACACACACACACACACACTGGGTTTACTATTTTTGTGGGGACCTGTCAAAGACATGATATATTCCCTGTGTGGACATAATAAACTGGACAGTAGGTTTCATGCATTGAAAAGCATGTCAAGTTTCTTGTAGAAATCTTGGAGGAACAGAAATGTATCTGTTACTTCCAGATGTGTAAACAAATAAATGTAAAACAGTTTTATATGTTTGCTGTACTGTTTTATGTATAGGCCTATAGGTTAGACTCAAAAGTTTTTCTTTGAATTAACCTAATTAAATCGTATTATTATTTCCATGATTAAATTGCTTTCTTTCAGCATCAAGCGATTCCACTGGGCAACTTAATTTACTTGGGCTGCATCAACTACTTTTACTAGTGTAATTTTACTACTGTTCCATTAGTTGGATTAACCCTATTAAATTAAGTTGGACTCAAGTAAATAAGTTGAATTAATCTTAATTAAGTAGGTGACTCAAAAGCCCAAACCAAATACTATGTTGCAATAATTTAAGTTAATTCAAATAGATTTTTTTTAGTGTAGCCCCTTACCCTAACCCTACCCATCACAACAAAGTGTGTAACCCTAAAAACAAGATTTAACCCTAAAACAGCTCTTTAAACGTGTGGGGTATTTTGGTCCCCACAAAGCTGTTTCAACCCCACAGTAGTGGGCTCCCAGTTTCTGGACCTCATAAATACAGTTGAACACACATACACATACACACACACACACACACACACACACACACACACACACACACACACACACACACACACACACAGAGAGAGAGAGAGAGAGACAACAGCAGGTGCCCATGCATACAAACAGAAAGTAACAACACCCAAAAAAAAAAAAAAAAAGAGGCACATTCACGCGTATAAGAGGAAAAACTAGATTGGGTGTCAGTCTTGCCATCTTCAGACATAAACCACAGCGCAAGATGGCACGTCTGCCTTTGACGATGAGAATTGTGGCTGAAAGTTGATATGTGACTAAAGCTGGGACGCTAATCTGGGTCAAACCTCACCCCGTGTTGCTCGTGCCCCATGGTTTCTGCAACAAGCCTGAAATTCAAGGTCTGTTATTATCAGCTAGAACTAGAAGAGTGCACTCGCCAGGCGACAGGTGAAGCACCCACTGCAATGCCACCACAACTGCAAGATACAAAAAGCAGAGATTTGCAAAGCTCTGCCAACATTATCATGACCTCCAGAAACCCCCTCAAGGCGTTTTTGAGATATGGCATTCACAAGAGGGTGATGACCTGAAAAGATCATGCCTGTGGCCATAAAAACATAGAGGCATAAAAGTCACAAAAAAAGTTTTTAAAGGTTTTTCCAAAAGTTGTGAATTCCAGAAAAGTTTTCCCAGCATTCACTGAGACCTGGGAGATCACTACAGACCTGTCACCCTCTTACCTGTCAGCTCTGGATGTTTAATTATATGATGCACACAGCTTCATACAATATGTTGTAATAACGTCCCCCAGACGTCAGCTCAGAGGTATTTATGGGTCGTTTTTAAGGAGGAAATAAGAAGCCTGTTAACATCATTGCAGAGATGATGGGAATCTAAACACACAAGAGAGGCAAAGTGTTACATCACTGCAGAGAGCCAGTAAGAGCACAGATTTAGTGTTCTGATGCCATTCGGCCTAATGTTCTGTTTCTTGTTCTCTGTGCGTCGATATCTCATTGTTTCCCCACAGACATGGGCCCACGTAATCTCTGAGACGTTGACCAAGCATTAATCACGTACGGTTTATTTAAGAATGTAATCCCCATATTTACCAAACTGAGAGTGCAAGTGAAGTTTTTCCTGTCATGTTATATGACTTATTAACTATGACATAAGACAGAAGAGGTGATAGTCAGGAGGAGGCAGAGGCCCTGCACCCAAGGAGAAACATGACTTGTTTGCAGTTGGCTGACTTATCTTATCAGGAATCACATGCTCTGTTTAGTATCTCCAGCCAGAAATGCAGAAAACAGGTTTACAGTGTATTAGAGAACCCTAAAGCCATGCATGCACATACCTGCCTGTCCTACTGATCTTAATATCCTATCAAATGATTTCCAATCAGGCATAATCCTGCAGGTGCCAGTGGGTACATGGTTAATTTGTTTGTTCAAATTCTCTCCTACTACCTGAACACCATTAAACAGGTAACATAGTTAACTCAAAGTAATGAATATGCAGTTTGAAGCACCAGTGTGTAGAATTTAGTGGCATCAATACAGCTTGTCTCACCCTCCCCTTCCAAGTACGTAGGAGAGTGTCAGAGGTCCTCTCCAGAGCCAGTGTTTGGTTTGTCCATTATATAGATATAAATGACTCATTCTTACGTAACGAAAACATACTTGTAATTTTCAGTTCATGAAAACATGCTTATCAATATTATACTCCATTTCTGCCATGTTGTGCCAATAAATCCCTGTAAATCTTACACACTGGACCTTTAAAAAGTTAGCTGAAAGTACAGGATATTAAGTTGAAACATACTGATCAAGCAGCTGAAGCAATTAACTAAAAATAAGAGAATTGGATAAATATTTACAACAACATTCAGCTTCTGTCTGTGGTTGCAGTACGAATGCAGACTTGACCAACCTAAAACAAATTCTGATAGTTTGCATGAAAAAAATATTGCATCAGTATTCATTTTTATATAGTTAATAGTGTAAAATAACACCTAGTCTAATGTCAGTTCAAAGTGAACATATTTAGAACATGCCTGGTGGTGCTGATGAAGGGTGCTTAAGGTCTAAAAAGACCCCATTGTTCTATTTGTTTGTTCTACTGTATTTGTTAATGTTGTCACAAGCAAATCTTCTCTTTTAAGTACCATTAATTAAACAGAAAAAAGATCGTGGTAGTCGTGTTTTTGTGGGAGACTCATTAAGTCTCAAAATAAAAAGCATATTCTCAAATGCATATTTTGCCGACACAATACCTTCTACATTTGCATGCACGTCATAGTACGCATCTCCAAATATGAGACTCTCAGCAATAATCTTGCAAATCAATAAAGGGCTTGGAATCTTCAACCAGCATCATATAATGAAACTCACAGCTTCCTGTTAATGATTGTTTTTGCATGATAACAGACAATATGAGGTGCATCTGTGGCAGATAAATCAGCTGTTGAACAGCATTGACCTAATTATGCACTGACAGCTTCCAACTAAAGATGCCTGTGTGACACCGCTGACCTGATACCCACAGCTCACCGCAGGCCTCAGCAGTGTTTGCAGGGCATGGTGTGTGTATCTGTGCTTTTAAATATCTTTAAAGAGGACAAGGAAATGCTCTCACTAAGATAGATCGGTAAAGATGGTAGGCTCACAATGAACATTTTCCTCAATGCCTGATTCATTTAAGATTAGGAAATCATATCAGTTATGTCCTCCAAAGTACGTCAATAATAAAACACACACACACAGACACACACTCCCTTTAAGACTCATGCATCTGGAATGTGAATAGCAATAAAAAGGTGTGTAATAAAATAACACGTGCTGCACTTTCAGATGGTAAAAGGGGTGATTCAAAGTTGCATTTTGTAACATGATCTCTTCAGATAAAGGACACAATGAATTTACGGTCATGAACATGCATGATGAGTGATGAAGAAACTTTTTTGGCCGGAGCATGCATGAGTTCTTAATAACCATTGTCAATAAAAGCAGTGATGAAGGATTTCTCAGGGCTCACACTCCAGAGGTGAACAGGGACGCTTTTTAAAATTGTTCAGTAGAAGAACAGCCAGAGAGCGGTAACAGATTCAGGTGGCCATGGGCCCCTTACCCATCATGTCAGCGAGTAGTGCCCTAGGAAAACCAAATAGACTGCTGCAGGGATGATGTATTTCTGCAGGCTGACCCTGAAGTTGACATCGCTCTGGTTCCCTCCACAAAAAGCCGGTGGGGTTTTTCCTCTGGATAATGAATTATTGCAGAAATGATACTGACATGTTTTGTTCAGCAAAAATAATCTTCATAAATGAACATGACTTTTATGATGTGTGAAGCATAAATGCAAACGCCAGACGTAAAAAGTGTTTGGCTATAAACAAACAGCACCATGGTTGCCATGGTGACTTTACGTCACCACCATTAAGTGACTAGAGTTCAACATGAACAAGATGTTTTTATGGACCAATAGAGGTCACAATTTATGCGCCCGTGCCAGCGACACCCATGGCCATCCCATTCATGGTTCTCGCACAATATCTCAAGAACACTTTGATGGAGTTTCTTCAAATTTGGGACAAACATCCACTTGGACACAAGGATGATCTGATTGCAGTTTGGAGGTCAAAGGTCCCTATGACTTTGCAAAATGTGTTTTTGGCCATAACTATGACAAAATTTCACACAACTGTTTAATGGGATAAAATGATGAGGTCATGGCGTTTTATATTCAAAAGGTCAAAGGTCAGCTTCATTGTGACATCATAATGCTCAGCTCTCTATTAGTCCTGTGTACTCCTCTGTAAAAATAGTATCTAGGTGAAGACAGCATGTTTCTCACTGGAAATTATTGAATCATACATACAAAAAAACAAATACTTAATACAATGATAACATTTTATTAAATTAATTTAAAGTTTCCACTACATGCAGTATATTAGGCTGCATTAGGTTGTATTATTCCATCCCAGCCACAGAGACTGGCAGAGTAAAAGAAAGACAGACAGACCTAGTGAAAGTAAACAGACAGAAAAGAGTCTGTTGTTCCATCTCCACAGTGCTGAGGAGTGTTTTTCCCAGACCTGGCCCTCTGCTTATCCAAACACCCCCGTCTGTGCCTTCCACTGACCTCACAACCCTTCCCTTAACCCCCAGATGTCACGCAAG
>JAJHUR010106497.1:1888-14765 GCA_027495735.1 Lutjanus campechanus
TAAAATACTGAAACCTAGTTGACAAATTCAGTCAAACCAACTCAGGGCAATTGATAAACAACCTAATCAATCTCTTGCTCTGATCAATCTCTTGTCAAGATTTGAAGCAGCCAGGCGATGGGGTTAAAAGAGCATTCTAACTGTTGATTTCTCCATATCTCCTTCAGTCAATATTATGTAAAATATTGAACCCTCATTGACAAATTCAAACCAATTAACTCAAGCCAAATAATAAACATCATAATAAATCTGTTGGATAATAAAAACCCTGTCTCCTAGAAACTACATACTAAATTATTTTGACAAATTATGTATGTGTTACATATGCACTGCCTACCTATTTGTACTGAACACGTGGTGTAAGGAGGTAGTTGGGTGGGTGGTGAGTGTAAAAAACGTAGAACTTTTGCATTAAGGCATTTGTCCTGTGTGGTTTAGTAAAAGCTTGTGGTTTTGGTGAAAAATTAATACATTAAACACATCATTCAGTTTTGTGTTTCAAGTCAGTCTTGATTTTTCATCAAGCCGTTTGTCCTGTGTGGCAAGCACTTTGGTTAATATTAGGAAAAGTTTGTGATTTTGGTTAAAAGAAGTACCAAAACTGGCACAAGTTCTCCTTGGGGATTGTTGTTTTGATCAAATCCATTTGCTATGCCAAAATCAAGATGATTGCCTCTTTTTCCAAGATGGCTGCCATTTCCATCCCAGAGATGCTATTTTAGGTTCATTGTGTAGAATTGTCCCATATGAATGAACCTGTTACCATATCAAACATTGTTGACCACATAAAAGCCCAATTTATTACTTTGGAATGGCTAAGAAGCTTCTTCTGCCACCTGAGTATTCAACAGGGGGTCCACAACCCTTTGGGCGTCCTCAGAGTTACTGCAGGGAGGCCACCAAAGTATTGTTTGATCTTTTTTTGTCTGAAAATATGCATTAATATGAATCCAAAAACTCCTCAATCACTGCTGTGTAACTGTGGCAACTATCAATTACAGTGAGCACTCCGTCCCTAATCCCAAGCTTGTTTGGGTCCCAGGAAGACACCAAATTTCTCTTTTGAATCTCAAGCTGAAAAAGTTTTGGATCCCCTGGTTTCAACATCTCAGTTTGACCTGCTATCATGCTTATCACCGAAGAATTCACAACTGCATAAAACACAAAGTAGGCTGATGGGAATGTCATTAGTTTTACAGGTACTTGGTCATACACTAGAGCAGCTGGTCCCAAATGATGTGCTGAGGCACAGTGGTGCACTGTGACGCAAGTCCAGGTGTGCCTTGGGATTTTGCGGCAAATATACATTATTAGTGCAATATACAACTGTAAAAAATGTTCTAAATGCATTTTTGATTTACCATACCAGTACTTTGTACATACTCTTTTGCCAACACAGAGGAACATTCTACACTCTACAAAATCCTTAAAAAATCTGTAATCTTTAAAAATACAGTTTACTGCTGTTTGCACAGCTGCAAGATGGTAGGAATTGTTAGAGTGGGACATATCAAATGCAGTCTTTCTCCTACCCTGGTCCTCAGGGCTCACTGTCCTCCATGTTTTAGATGTTTCCCTGCTCCAACACACCTGATTCAAATGATCAGCTCGTCATCAGGCTTCTGCAGGGGCTTCATGACGAGCTGATCATTTGAATCAGGTGTGCTGGAGCAGGGAAACACCCGAAACATGCAGGGCAGTGAGCCCTGAGGACCAGGATAAGGGAAACACTGAAATGCCCTGACTTATTAATGCCCAATTTTTTTCCCCCACCAGCATTCTGATTGGTTAGTAGGCTACTCATTGCCTCCATTGGTTTGGCTGGTTATAAATTATTTTGCACATACTGTATATGAGTGCAGGTGTGCCTTGCCTTGAGATTTTGGCTTGCCCTTTGGTGTGCCTTGGGCACAATAAGTTTGAAAAAAAAAAATACAATGACGTAATCAGCAAAGTGAAATTATGATGATGGTATTCAATGAAAAAGGAATTACCAAAGTCATTTGAATTCATCCTCTTGAATGTCTGTAAAGAGCAATCCATCCAGTAGTTGTCAATTTCACTCAAAACTAAAACATTTGTCAACTTCATGGTGTTTTATTATCTGGGAACCATGAATGTCTGTATACAATAGACCTTTTTTTTTTTTTTACTGCAGCCATATTGATATGAAACAGCAGGGCAAACACAGGTGTTACCAATAATATGAATTAAGGTTCTATTACATGCACGACAGCAGCACTCTGACTCTGTTTGACCTGAACTGAACGGTCTATTTTGTGCAAATCCATCTGGTAGATGTCAAGCTATCTCACTGAATTAATGGTGGTGGCACGAGGGGAAAAGTCAGGGGATCACCAAAGCAATTCCAGTAGGGACCACAAATGTCATGGCAATCCATCTAACAGTTGTTGAGGTATTTCAGTCTGGACCAAAGTGGTGGACCGACCAACAGGCTGACATTGTCATCCACAGAGCCATGTGTGGCTTAAACCAATATTAATGATGCTTTACTTTGTTACAAGTGGAGACCGTTGGTTTACTCTTTACGTTCAAGAGTTCAGGGTGCTTTATGTTTCTGTCAGATTGTATTTGCGATTGTAAATTAATAGTATATGAATGTAATTTCTCAGCGACAGGGTTGTAAGAAGGGATAGAATAGTGGTTTTCTGTTTATGGGTCACAGTATTAGTTATGTTTAAGCTAAGATTTTGGATTTGACATGCTGTATGCTTCAGTAAGTCTCACCACCAAGGAAATGTGAGCAGCTGCTGCCACAGCGATGCATAAAATAAGCGTGACACACATGGAGGACAACGAGGGAATTAAACTCAGAATCTCATCAACTTCTGTGCCTTAATGTTATGGTTGTGCTTGAAAAACAAACACAAAACGCAGGCAGCACAGACATGCCACTTACCAGCACATACTTATATATAGTGCATAATTATGTTTGCACGCACACACGGAGGCAGAGGCCAGACAGCACCGACTTTCCAAGACAAACAAGTACAGACAGAGGACCAAAAATGAAACCTTTGTCCTGGAACACAAATCCCATAACTGAATAATAAATACTTCTGATTAGCATCATCTGACCTTTAACAACACAGGCAGCATCAAATATGAATTTTTATCAGGGTCCTCTCAACTCAAACTGGCATTTGAGGTACAATCGTGAGCAAAAGCTGCGCTCTCCTCAGGGATGTGACAGGATGTGATGCAAGTATCCAGAATTACAGAGCCAGATATGACATGTGACGCGGTACATGTGTCGTTGCTATTCCAAACAGCATCCCTGCAGTGAAATGTGAAGGTCGTTGGCGAGGAGGGGAGGGCGTATGTTAGGGGAAAGATCCAGCCTCCTGGATTAGAGATCCCTGGGGAGAACGAGCTCCCTGGCCCCTGCATGACATGCTGTCACACTATTAGATTGGTGGGGCTACATGTAAAGACCCCCATGAGCATTGGACCATCACTTTATGTCTGACCTGAGAGGAGTTAGTTTTCAGTAGCACAGAGACCGAAAGCATGGGCCTGGGTGCTAATAAAGTCTCTTCAATTGATTGTGGACTGAGCTCGGCCATATCTTTTGTCATAAGGCTGATGGGCAGGAAAAGATGAGGCTGACTAAATCACAAGAGGATTGTAGGCCCTCTGGAGTTCACTTCAATCAATGATGAGTGTTTAATTGTTGTTTTTTTAAAATCCAAAATAGGATCAGAATGAGTCAAAACCTGAACGAGTTTTAATCACCCCATCCACAAAAATATTCAGGAATCAAACCTGATGCTCACATACAATGCAAAATTATGAAAACTGCATCTATTTTCATAATCAATTTAAGTTGAGATGTAGTGAAAAATGCCTTTTAACATTTTTAGATCATATCCCCTGTCATACTGTGCATCTATTTAACAATATATGCCAAAATAATGCCAAAAATCTATTTTTGTTTTGCCAAGCTTCAAACGGATCACAGTTTCTGCTAATTTAGCTGCTGTTAGCAGGTAACAGTGCCGGGCTCAGCAGCTTTCCAGTGAATGCGACCAGGCTGGGACCAATCACATCCTCCGAGACTAACAATGGAGTTTTCTGATGGGAAAATAGCTTTACTTCTGTAAACACCAATCAATATCTGCAACATGCCCCTGCCTAGCTGCCTGTTTTACAGGAAACACATAAATACGCTGAAGCAAACAGTAACTCTGATTTTGGGCTGCAATTAATGATTATTTTCATTAGCGATTAAACTGTTCATTATTTTCTTTGTTCATCGATTAGCTGTTGGTTCATAAAATGTCATAAAATGGTGAAAAATGTTGATTGCTGCTTCCCATGACTTCCTCAAATGTCTTGCTTTGTACACAACCCAAATACACTCAGTTTAGTGTCATAGGAAACTAAAGAAAGCAGAAAATATTCACATTTGAGAAGCTAAAGAAAGAGAATTTGTCTTTTTTTTAATTAAAAAATGATTTAAACAATTAATCAATTATCAAAATAGTTGCTGATTAATTCAATAATCAATTGATTGATTAATCGTTGCAGCTATAAGTTTATTTCCATTTCATGAGGATTTTAATATGCAGTTATAGGCCAATAAAACATCTGAAACCTTGTTTTGTCTGACCAATAAAAGCCGAACAGATTCAATTCACTATAAAGTAAAACGTCAAAGCTGGTACAATCAAATATTTAGCTTTTTTTAGTGGATAAATGACAAACAAATGATTTTGGTTCCAGAATTGACAGTGCAAGACTTAAAGTGGAACTGTAGAATACATATTCTACATACACACATTCAACAGGTAATATGCATTAGTTATCAGTGTTTGATCAGCAGAGTAAAGAGCATCAGTGTAACTGGGGAGGAAAAAGTAAAACAAATGTTCTTTCCTCAACTTTCTTCTTGAACACGTCTTAGAAACAGCACCCTGCTGCATTATTTTTTGCAAATTATCAGGCTCGCACCTCCCTGCAGTAGCCAGCGCGAGAGACATCTTTGAAGTGCGAACCACAGTTTGTAAGGAGCAGATGGGCTGACTAATGTAACTCCTGACTGGTGCTGTGTGCGCCTCACTGCCAAATCACAGTGAGAGATGGCAGAACGGCTCATTTGGGAATGTAGCAGGCTGCAGCAGGAATCACCAGGAAGGAGAAGAGCAAGAACTCAATTAAAATGGTTATCACAATAAACAACACCAGACATATGCTTATTTAATTTTGGTCTTCTCAGCTGCTGCTGACTCACTTCTCTGATTTATCTGGCAATTTGATGTTGTCGCTGAGTCACTGAGATGTAGGACCATCCAAGTATACAGTATCCCAGCACATGGATACTGATGTACAACATGATTCAGTCACTCAGAAGATGTTTATCGAGAATGTAGGAGGGGTTACACTCAGACTGAGATGCAGAGAGTCTGCCCAGTGTGTTAGCTCCAGCCCTGACATTGTCAGTAAGTATGTTGATTGTAATACACTTATTGTGCTGGCAAACTCTGTCAAACTGCCATTTAGCAAGAAATTATGTATTCCAGAGTAAAGTCCCCGGGAGGCACACTGACCTTTCCAGGAAAATTCATATGAGAAGAACAAACAATGTGTGTCACTGTGAAAAATGTCCAAAAAGATAGCTAATATTTCAAAGTCGGACAATTATAGAGATTCCAAGTCCTGAATAGAGATTTATCCTCTTAAAGCCTAGGTAGTACTATTAGTACTAAAAAAAAGAAGCTTTTCTATGTGATACATTAAGTTACAAACAGACACACTCTTAAATAACTGTAATTGTTTGATATTTAAAACAAAATACTCCATTCACTTCATTCATTATCATTATAACCCACTAGAGGTGTGTGGTAGTGGCTGCATCTGCAGAGAACCTGCCCCCTGCTTGTATTTCCTTATTTTCTCATTTCTTTTTTGCTGTGCTGTGTTCATGAACACAAAATACTGGTATCTGGCATCCTAATATGTTTATGATCAACTCTGAGAAATCCAACTGACTCTACCTTTAAGATTCTTACTCTTAAATTTATCTTTGTTGGGCTATATAGTACATTTTGTTAAAAACAACAAGGAAACTGTTTTTGGAAAAATGATGAATGTAATCCAGTAAATCAAATACCAGAGAACAGTGGTTTGTGTCCCAGGCACACTAAAGGGCAAGCAAAAACCTCAAGGCACACCTGTTTTCATATCCATGTAAAATAGTCTTTATAGCCAGCCCAACTAATGGAGGCAACAAGTGTCTGGTATAGGCCATCAGAGTTTGGGTGGGACAAAAACATTTGGGCCGATGTGTAACACTCTAATTGCTCCCACCATTCTGCAACTGTGCGACAGAGAAAACAAGAGTTCACTTTGATGGAAGTTTTTTAAAGGATTTTTTTGTGTCTACAATTTACCTCTGTATTGGGAAATGAGTGCATACAAAATACTGATAGTAAATTAAAAAATAACTCATAACTTTTTGTATAATTGTATATTGCAATAATAATGTAAGTTTGTCACCAAATTCTACTGCAAACCTAGACTTGCCTCCAAGCTCGCCATTTGGGAAACACTACCATCTAGACCGCTACTATCAAATATTAGTATTGTATTGTTTTAAACGAGTGGTACTGAAAAAGTATCAATGTTTTTGACAACCTTAAAAGCAATAGATACCAGAGTATAAACTGCATGGCAAAATGTATAGCATCTCAAAATATAGATCAGAAAATCTTCCATAATGCAAATTATTAGCATTTAATGCCAATTTTGCAAAATTCTTAATCTAAAGTAATAAGACTGTTTTTCTATACTTTGTGTTTATTGTTTTTTTTAGAAAAGAGGAGGAGGATGAAGGAGTGAAAGAAGGAGAAAGCAAGAGGAAAAGGTGAGGGAGACACAGAGAAAAAAGCTGAAGCAGTGGGTTATCAGCCCTGTAGGTCCAGCTGACTGACAATACTGTGAACTGTAAACTAATATCAGTGTGGAGACAGATGGTGGTATCACTTTGATGGTATTTTGGCATGCTCGTGGTAACCATGGTAACCACGGTAAAAGGGGTGATCCCAGTGTTTCAGTGATGCAACGGGAATTTTCCTCCCCAGTATTCCAGGCTGTGAAATTAACACTTTGAGATTAAATTTCACAGCGCTGCTGCCTACTACACACTTTTGAACCTCCACATGTATTTATACGCTGACAAACCAACATGCTTCTCTACACACACACACTGGTAGGAAGATATGCAAAGCAGGATTAGAGATATCCTACTTTTCTCTTTTCCTGCCATAGGAGGGAAAATCTAAACGCAGTGTGAAAACATATGGCACACATGTATGCTCGCGTGCATACATGCAAATTGATTTCACCCACATACTTTCATGCATGGACAGACACACACATGCAGAACAGACAACATTCTCAAGTTTCACACATATAGCAACCACACAACTGCACTTAATGATGTGTGTGTGTCTGTCTGTTATAGGGAGGTTGTTTTCCAATCAGATGCTTGTCTGCAGCCTCAGGTACGTTCTTATTATGTTCCTGCCACTTGTGATTCACTGTTTCAGCAGCAGCACAATGACAGGAGCATCATTAAAACTCCAGTTATTACACTCTTGACACCAGCTGTAGATTTAAGGAAGCTTGTATAGATAATACATCTCTTAAAGGATAATTCTGATTTATCACAAATCGGTTCTTATTTTCTTGTAGTTTTGGCCATCATTCATATTGGTAATATTAAAATGCACCCTTAAATTCAACTGGTGAGATCAGGGAACACGGCAGCATCCCTAATAAACAAGTCTGAGACACTTGCAGTCAGACAGTCACACAGGTTTCACACAAACCCTCAGATTATTGAATCAATTTAGAATAGAAAACTAAGTGAACTGTGAAATTATGACCCAAACTGTCCACCTTCATCATCGCTGATGGTGTTTATTTTATTACGGGAAACGGTCACGTTATAGCAGTGTGACAAATCAGGAACAGACATGTTGTGACCAAATCAAGAAGTGAATATGGGTGTCAGAATCCTCATTTTCAAAAGTCTCTGTTTTATGTATTTGAAAATCTTGGACTAGTGTGACCCATCACAGGAGATTTTATTTGGGTCACCTAATAGATAAAAGACTAAATTTAAGATTACATCTGCAGTACATCTTTTATAAAGTATTTAAAATGTGCATATTGTTTTACTGATGAGAAGAAAAAAACGAGAGCCTGTCATATCTGCCTAAATGCACTTATTTTGTCTCAAAAATGTCCCACATTGTTTTGCTGATTAGTGGAAATAAAAACAATGAGATGGCCTGTTAACTCAGCCTAAATGCATTTACTTCTCATTCATTCATTCTTCATTCATAAAATATTTAAAATTAATAATAATGTATAAGTTTACAATAACATGGATCAAGATCATGTAAAGTGATGCAGAAATGGCAGTAAAAATAGACAGGGACATTCATTTATGCACAGATTCACTCAGATTTATTGATAAGGTCTGTTATGAACTGGGTCACAATGGTTTGTCATTTTCAAAAAGTGGGTCACCAGGAAAAAGGTCTGGGAAACACTGCTCTAGATAATCTGGCCACTGTTGGCTGTGTGCAACCTGTCACTGTCTGACCACAAGTGTCAGTGTTATCATAACTGATGGTTATAAATGATAGTCGAAGCAACTTTATAAAGGATCGAAGTTTTAACAGAGCAGAATAATCTTTTAATTCACAGTCTTACATCAGTGTACAATTCTGTGGCAAAGTATGACAATATATACAGAGCAGCATGAGACAGATTTTGCTGCATTATTTATAACAATGGAAGACCCCCATTTAAAATATTCCAGGGATTTAGTTTTGCACTACCATAAAGTTAGAGGTCTTATAGTGCAAGAGACAGATTGAAAAGAATCAGCAGAGGCCAACATATGATATCTTACTTTAGCCCTTTATGAGTCAAGCTCTAAAACATCCTATATCCTACATTTCCCATAATGCAGTGTTTCCCAACCCTGGTCCTCAGGAACCCCTGCCCTGCATGTTTTAGATGTTTCCCTGCTCCAACACACCTGATTCAAATGATCAGGTTGTTATCAGGCTTCTGCAGAGGCTTGATGTTGAGCCGATCATTTGAATCAGGTGTGCTGGAGCAGGGAAACATCTAAAACATGCAGGGCAGGGGTCCCTGAGGACCAGGGTTGGGAAACACTGCCATAATGTAAAAGCCAATATTTTACATTCTGGCCTGGTCCTCAGGGCTCACTTTCCTCCATGTTTTAGATGTTTCCCTGCTCCAACACACCTGATTCAAAATGATCAGCTCAACATCAAGCCTCTGCAGGGGCTTAATGATGAGCTGATCATTTGAATCAGGTGTGTTGGAGCAGGGAAACACCCAAACCATGCAGGGTAGTGAGCCCCTCACAGGTTTGTACAGGTTTGTAACGCAACCTTTCATCATCTCCAACCCAAACAGACATAACCCTGATGACATCACTGGTGTTACATTTCATGTCCTCCAAAGCCACTGATGTCACATGACATGTTTATTGTATGTCAGTGGTGCAAATGAGCCACACACCTGTAAAATGATTGGTTGTTTGTG
Organism: Lutjanus campechanus; assembly: GCA_027495735.1. Classification (NCBI taxonomy): domain Eukaryota; kingdom Metazoa; phylum Chordata; class Actinopteri; order Lutjaniformes; family Lutjanidae; genus Lutjanus; species Lutjanus campechanus. The sequence continues at coordinate 11,501 of JAJHUR010106497.1, forward strand.
TCACTTGTAGCACGCTTCATTATCAAAGGATATGATGAGCTGTTTATGAGCTGTATTCATTAAGTGCTTTCACTGTGGTTTGCATGTAATGCATTTGAGTGAAACTATAGAACATTTTATTGAACAATTTTCCACTTTGATTTATCATTTACAAGGTTCATTATTAAAAGGTAAGTCAGCATTAACCAACTTCATTCTAAAAGCAGGTGTTTTATAGCAGGGCCATATTCTTTCACAGTAAAAACTTTAGTTACAACATCACTAAGACTCTTTTCTGATTCACTTCAATGTACAGGGGAGATCAGCACACATGCCATTTACTCAGGAACATCATTAACCAACTTGTGATGAAGTGTTTGCCACAGATGTAAACTACATGTATTGACTAGCCCAGCACTGCAGTGCTTGCTTTCACCAGATGAAAGTGACATAAGCGGCTCAGACCACTTAGCGGGATAGACAGGGGAACATAAACAAAACCTTCAAAAAGTGGACTTGGCTTCTATTAAATATATTTTCAAATACATAATTTATTTAGAAATTATTTACTGGGGGAGGTCAACTTCATATTTTTAGAAGCTTATAAGTTTAGAGTCTGTGCCTAAGACGGTGATTGCCCACCACAAATACCCTGTAGGAAAACATTTAAAAACCACTGATATTTTGCAGTCTTAAGTGATGCAACAGAGAAAATGAGAATGTGACATCAACTATTATGAAAGCTCAGTTTTTCAGGGTGTGAAAGGATCTGATGGGCTCCTCACTGTTAAAATCAACTACATTTATGTCCAATGATTTTTATCTCCACTGCATAGTTCCAGCAGCCTCACAAGGGTCGACAGACATGAAACTACGACCACATGTCGGTGATGATAGGGACAGCATCCTTACATGACTCTGTGTCACAGGACCATTTACCCTCCCGGGTGTCAGTTTGCATTGAAATATTTACCGATAGCGCTGTGAGGGCCTGACTGAGGTAATGATCCAGGTCAGTGGAGATGATGAGAGAGCCTGGGCACAGCTGTGGGAAAAGACCCAGTGAAAAACACATCCTGTGTCAGCTTACAGACACAATGTAGAATAGAGGAAGAGAGGGCTGTGGTGAAAATTCAGTCAGAATAATAATTAGTCTTAATTCCTGCCAAAGAATAGTGCAATATTTATAAGATGTTTCTCTGGCATTTCCCAGAAGAAGTACAAAACAGAGGACACGTCATGCATCTGCTGTATAAGGTGCTTCATCTTATCGTGTTGCATAACGAGTACATCATGGGCGGGCAGTGTGTAGGGGGGCTGCCGCTCTCCCCTTAACCACAGTGTAATCTTAAAGGGTTATTACCATTACCAAACCATAATAATCAAATCCAATCATCCAACAATGAGTTATGGTTCCCCTTCATTTCTTTTTAATGTTAATGGCCGAGCAATTCATCTTTTCTAAAAATCCAAACAAAAGCAAACAAAGCAGAAAGCTTTATGAGGACAGACTTCAAAGCGTGAGTCCTCATTAGACATACTACGCCTTTGAAGAGACAGCAGCAATCCTCAGTGCTAAATCACAGATGGATCTCTCTAAAAGCTCTGTTTTTCTCCCACTGGGGTTCCTATAATTATGAACACATTAGCTGAATGTATTGTTTTTGGCTTTAAATGTGGAGTATATCTGCAGCAAAGTGGTGTTGTGCATGTAAATACTATCACTGACCGGTGTAATCAATTCCACCGCTGGCAGTTTGCTGCTGACAGGCCGTGCAGTGCCAAAGTGAACCCATAAATCCTGTGGAAGTCTTTGTTTATTGGTTTGGTGCAGAGCTGATTCTGGCTCAGTGATCAAATGTGATAGAAATGAAGTCAATTACTTAAACAATTTAGAAAAATGGTTTGTAATTGGCCTGTTTGAAACCTGAGGCTATACGATATATTTCAAACCTCCAGAGTTCATATAAAACATTAGATCATAACTCAGTATCAAGTATTAACCCCTTAATGTTCAGTTTACCCTCTTTATTTCATTTCCCATACTTTTAAAGTTGGAAAAATCATCTTATTCCACACAATCAGACAGAGTCTAGTATACTCTGGGGGTCAGCAACCGGAGGCTCTCTTGCCCCTCTTCAGTGCCTCCCTGTGGTTTTAAAAAATATTTATTATATGTCTATAATATTTTTAAAAATATTGCCCTTTGCTGCATATCATTCCCCTACTCTCCGCCCCCCCCTTTCTTGTCATGTCTTCAGCTGTCCTATAAAGAAATATATGTAGCCTATATACCAAGTTTTAATACTTCTTCAACTAAAACATGTCTTTGCCTAAGGCCATGTGCCTTTTCCTCTGGATTCTGCCAGCAGCTAGACTCAAGACTAGCCACCAGCTTGTCTCCCTAGGTGAGTTATGGATGCCAAATTCCAAAAAAATGAACAGGTTCTAGAAAAATAGAGAATTTAATATTTGTGGCTTTTTATTTCTTGGGCCAAAAGTGGCTCTTTTGATGTTGAAGGTTGCCAACCCCAAGTATATTTTCGAGCAGCAGTCTTTATTGTAGGGACACAACTGCCTAAGTTTCATTATTATCAAATAATCTATTGTTTATTTTTCAAATAATTAAGTAAAAAATATGATTGATAAAATGTGAAAATTCACAACAGTTCCCAGAGCCCATTTTAACATCTTCAAAGAGTTTGTTTTATCTAAATGATCCAAAACCCAAATATATTTACAATTTACAGTGATATAACAGAGGGAAAAGCAACAAATCCTCACATTTGAAGAGCTGGAACAAGACACTGTTTGGCAATGTTGTTGATCAACTAATTGATTAATTGATTGATTGGGTAACCCTTCCTTTTACAGTCCGGTAATTACCAGGTAATTTACCTGGTAATGTTTTGGAATGTACGTGGTACACATTTTTAATTACTGGGTAAATACCAGTTAATATCTGCATAAATACATGGGGGTTAATGGGTAAATTGTAACTACTGGGTAATTAGAAGGTAATTACTTAGTAAATAGTTGCAAGTTATCAGGTAAATACTGGGTAATTACCGGGTAAATATCAGAGTCATTACCACCCTCACTGTCACTACACAGGTTGATTGGTAATACATAATCTATAATTCCTGGATAAATACCTGGTAGTTTTCAGTATATATCTAGTAAATACCAGGTAACTAGTTCTAGTATTTACCAGGTAAATATCTGGTAACTACCAGGCAAATAAGTGGTAGTTATCAGGCAAATATGTGATCATTTTTGAGTAAAT
>JAJHUR010106498.1:0-12267 GCA_027495735.1 Lutjanus campechanus
AACATGTTCTGACTGGGAGTGGGCTAGAGTCCAATTTCCATTGTTTTACGGCGAGGTACTATTATTTAACATTTCAGTTCAAACATAATTTACAATACTAGCAAACAATCTTTATAAATGTTGGTAGGGCTACAATTAACAGTTATTCTCATTGTCAGTTAATCTGTTGCTTATTTTCTGCATCCATCAATTTAGTTTTGTCTATAATATGTCAGAATATAGCAAATAAAATCCCTACAAAAAAATTGTGTTCAAATTACTTTTTTGTCCAACTAAAAAGTATAGAATCTAAAAGAAAAAAGAAAATTGTCACATTTGAGAAGCTTGAAATGAATATCATCATTGAATTTGATTGATGACCTGACTAATCAACTTTAAGTTTCAGCTCTAAATGTCAGATTTTTAGTCTGGGTTGCATTTGTGAGAAACTCCAACAAAGATTTCTGCTCTAAAATGCCAGATTGAAGCTGTATTCCTGTCTAACAACACATGAAAGGTCCTCTGCTGAAATGTGATACAGTGGTCGACTATATTCGTCTAGACTGTGATGGAGAAATCGCCAGGGACTTGATCATGTATCATATTTCTATGGTTGAGATTATTATTTTGAGCTGAGCAATACATATGTGATGGATCGCAGCAGTATTAATGTCAACCTCTTGGACTTTTACTTTTATTTGCATTCTTGGGTATTTGTGGTAGGCTATTTATACCAGTTACACAGGTTTATAATTTTGCTACATTTACTGTATATTTTATCATTCGCTATCTCAGTTTTAATTATCAGTGTCTGTTTATTGGTGAGATATATCATACCAGAGTGGTAATTTCCGCCTATGCTGAAAAAATATTTGAGATTCTTTTGCTTCGGAGTATCGCCTTGAAATTGCAAACAGGATTGCTCGGCTTTGAGTATCTGCTCATCTCACGGCAGTGAGATCAAAGAACCAAGAGCCATTTGGGAGTCGGAATTGAATGAGACTTTGAAGTGATAGTGGCGAAAACAAACACATGGGTGCTGAGTGCTTGTGAACGGGCACTCTCCACTTCCAGCTCAAGGTTCCTCAGCTTTCAATGATAAATGCCTCAGTTAGCTTTGAGTGCAGTATCCCTGGTGCCTTAGAGAAAATACTATATGCTGTAAGCGATATTGTTTAATTGAAGTGTGCACCCATAGCAAGAGACTCCCTCTGAATTCAATATTTGACCCTGAAAGAAACATTAAACACTATTTTTTAACAATAGCTTGTTATAATTTGCACATTTTATATATTCAGTTTCATTTCACCTTGTAAACTATGATCTGATTAGGTTTAATTTCATCATTTGCAGCATGATTAGGCCCAGTGTGCCCAGTACGTAGGAGATTTTATTTTTACTTTTCTGGCAGGTAAAACCCTACAATACTGGCACTGTAACACTGAAAACATTTGACTTTATTCACATAGTGAATAAAAGCTTTCCTATAATTAAAAATGGATGAACACTGACATATGATGCAATTGTCATCATTATAATCATCAGGGCTTTATCTGTGATTTATTAAACTAGGGCTGCAACCAACAATTACTTTCATTATCAGTTAATCATTTGCTCTTGAAAATGCCAGAAATTAGTGAAAAATTTTGATCCATTTTTCCAGAGTACAAGATAATGAGTCCAAATCCAAAGTTATTCAATTTACTGTCACAGAAGATAGTGGCTAACTGACAATATATGATGCCAATATTAAATCAAAGAAAAGTAATCTACAATTCCATTATTTTATGCATTACAATCTAATGTGCACATATATACATGGTTATCTTACCCAGTAACACTTTCTTCAATTTCTTCAATGAGACAGAAAAATACAACGGGTTATGCTGCTGTAGGTATCAGAACAGGACTGGTATTTAAGGGAGAGTAAGTTACAGTATTTTAGAAACGACATCATTCAACTGCATTATCATACATCATAATATTATATAAAGCCAGTTATCATTTTGGATTAGAATTGCTGTCATTTAGGATGGGAGAAAAGTGTTAACATTTAGAAAAGACTACAGTGACTGTGGAAATTCAGTTATATAAGTGCATGAGAGTTATACAGGGCTCAAAATAAACTTTTTCAGCACCTTTCCAAAACTCACAACGGGGAGTGCGTATATCGTATTACAGCGGCCACACCGACAAGGCTGCCTGTAGATGTGCCAGCAGACATTTTATGTTTATTATTTTTTATTTATGATTAACCGGCCTTGTAGGCACAGGCCGATTAATCAATCCATCACCAAAAGAAAATCAATTGTCAAAGCTGCTACTGATCAACTAGTTGTTTGAGCTCTATATTGAATGTTAGCATAGCACCTTCTACTGTCATATAATCTGGATATAGGCTGTAGCCATGAGTGTTACAGTGTGAATTTTCTCTCACTTTATTTATGCATCAAAGCAACAATTTATCAGCTAGGTTGCAGATCATGCATCATATTGTCTTTCAATGTTTCTCCATGCTACATAAATGCTACTATCGTATCATATGAATCATCGTAAATTGCATATTTTGTAGCACCCAATGGACCCAGTGGAGCAAAGGACGTACTTGTTAAGAGGAGTTGCAGCCGGCGACAGCTGCCTTCTGAGTCAATCTATCAGACTTGCATGGAGAAATAATGTCTGAAGCAGCGAGCTCAGCAGTCCTTCAACTACATCACTGTCACTCATTTCACCCTTGTTGAACTCGCACTGCCATTTTCACCTTTGGCAATTTCGCACGGTGAGTAAAGTTGAGAGACAGTGACCATGGATACAAAAGAGATAAAGAGGGACAGAGAGAGAGAGAGATAAACGCTGCAGATAAAATGTGAAATGTGTGTGCCCGTTATCTGAAAAAAGGGAGATTAGAGAGGAGAAGAAATAGAGACATCATATGTAGAACTGGCTCTGATGTTTTGGCTGTTTTGATTTATTTCTATGATTCTCTTGATCATTTTGTCGATAAAGTATCAGATAATAATTGAAAAATGTCCATCACAAGCTCAAGATGACATCTTCAAATAGTGTGTTTTGTGTAAATTCCGTTGACAGTGATATCAAAAGCAGAAAAGCTAAAATTCCTCATGTTTGAAAAGCTGGAACTAGCAAATGTTCGGCCTTCTGCCTTGATAAATGACTTAATATTGATCAAATTATCAAAATTGTTGTCTAATACTTTTCTGACTTTTGATTTTTTTTCTTTTCATGCAAAGACTCATTTTGTATTTTAACTTAAGTCATAGAGGAAGCAAAACCAACAGAGAGCGACAGACAGACAGAGAGACAGAGAGACAGAGAGACAGACAGACAGACAGTCAGACAGACAGACAGAGTGAGACAGTGAGAGATACCTGAGGCACTGATGTAGAACATCAACTCCAACCAGACAGTCTGCATGGAGAGGCAAACATCGCCACGTCTCTCAGCTTTTCTTCCTCTGTCTCCTCTTTAATCTGACAGCCTCCCCCCTCTCTTTCTCTCTGTCTCTCTTTGTCTCTCTGTCTCTCTCTCTGTCCCCCTGAGCTGTGTTCTGTGTGTTCCATCCCCGCCTCTCTCCATCTCCCTGCCTCTAATGTGCTTTGGCGTGTGTTACCCACGGGTGCTTGCGCGCTGCTGCCGCCATCCTAAAGCCGGGTCATGGGGGCAGCTGAAGCGGCGCGATGCTGTCTGTGACATCATCAGTGACTGCTATTACTCACGTCTCACCTCCCCTCACTGTCTGAAACTGCCAGGGCTTTAGGTGCTTGATGGCGGGCCGGGCAAACACACACACAAACACATACGCAGATTTTCACACATGTTGTTAGGGCTAAATAAAATGGTATTTGGAGAGCTTAAACCCAAAATTCTGTAAATCCAATTTGGAGATTTTTGTTACCTAAAATAGTTCAGGCTCACACAAAGTTGTGTATGCACAAATATTACAAGTAATCACTTTGTCATAGCGGGTGTCGAAATCTTGAATATCTTTTAAGGAATTAAACTCTTCACTTAATAATTCAGGTGGCTAGCTTGAATCTAAATGCACTACAAGATGGGCATGACACTGCAGTAAATAATTCAACACCGCAGAGTAGTTACTATGGCCTGCTGTTAATCACACTTAAGTGATTATTACTGGTTAATGTTGATAATTTTTGCAATTCATCAATTTATGATTTAGCAAAAAAAAAAAGAAATGTTTGTAAGTAGTAAAAAATGTCCATCATATTTTCCAAAAAACCCAACCCAAGACTAGGAAAACAAGCAAATTACCACCTTTAAAAAGCCGGAACCAGGGAATTTCTTGCACTTATACTATTAATGAATGATCAACAAAGTTGCAGATTATTTTTCTGTCAATCAAGTATTGGTTTAATTGACTATTCGTACTCTTTCCAGCTCTAAATATGTATTTTAATACAAACTATCACTTATATAGTAGGAATTTAACGCTTTACTTAATAATACAGACAGCTAGTGTTAACCTTAATAGACAATAGGCATGACAATGCAGTTTACAATTTATAGGACAAAATAGTTATTATAGCCTGTTGTTAATAAATTATTTTTAAATTAATCAGCAAGCAAATAAAATGATTGGAAACTCATAAATGCCCATCTCATTTTCACAAACTGCAAGTTGACACCTTAAAAAGTCTTTGTCCTTGTTAAAGACAAAACCAGAAAATATTCATTGCCAAAAAGCTGGAATCAGTGAAGTTCTTGCATTTTTTTTTACAATTAATAAACCATTGCTTGCAGTTAAAGTTTCTGTCAACTGAGTAAACGATTAATCAAGTATTTGTTTCAGTTCTAACTATGTGCTTTAATACAAGCTATCATTTTGTTCTAGTGGGTTTCAGTTTCTGAAACACTGAATACATTTTTTATGGAATTAAAATGCTTCACTTAATAATTCAGATGGCTAGTTTTACTACAAGATGGGCATGACAGTACAGTCAATAATTTAACATGTCAGAGTAGTTCAGATGATGTGGTTCACTGTCAATCACAGAAAACTATGCTAAAATACTTTAAAATATATACATATGTATGTATATATATATATATATATATATATACACTGTATATGCATCAGAGCTACAACAAATGATTTTTCATTGGTGATTAAAATAATATGATATATAGCAATGTAAAATAATGTTTGGTATTTTTGTTCAATCATTTACTTAACTGATCAGTCAACAATCAGAATTGTTGCAGATTAATTTTCTGTTAAGCAAAGAATCGATTAATTGACAAATTATTTCAGCCCTAGCTGTGATATAAGCAATAACCCTGTTATAGTAGGTGTCAATGTGTGAAATGTTAAAAAAAAATGTAGTTAAGATGGTGCAGTATGCTGTCAATCACAGAAAAGTGTGCTAAAATGATTTAATTCTGTTTTTTAAATTTCTCACCGTCGTTATAATATCCTAATGTGGCAACCCACGAACATCTGTCGCCCAAGTAAAGTGAAAGAATAAATCATGAAAAATTTGAACCAGCTATTCCACAAGCAATTCACATGTATATGGATGTAGTGTACAGAAGAACAAGAGAATCTCCAGATGTGGCTGCCAACATCCCTCTGCATGAGGTATAAGACTGTGCACAGCCTGTGTGGAAGGAGAGAAATGTGCTTCCATTCAGCAAGCATGTGTGCGAGTTTCAGACTGTGTCAAATCGCCACATCTGCCATCGGCGGAAACACTCCCGTACCTGGGGGTCTGTCTGTCACCTCTGCTGTCAGCCAATGAGGAGGTGAGACTCTGCAAACTCCTTCACTCAGGAATACAGATAGCTGGTATGAAAGCCCCCGGCCTGTGTGTGGGAACGCACCGTATAAATCATACATGACCAGCACCACCAGGCACCATATGCATGCTACAGCACTGCATTAATAACAAGCATGCCAGTGTCATATTCACAAGCACACAGAGAATGTATATGTCTGCATCTTTTTTGTCTCACTCCCTTGCACTCCTGCCATGTCCTCTTAAAAAGCACCTGCAGCAGTGAACTCAATGTGCCAGAGAAAAAGACAGACAGGGAGAGACAGACTTGATACAAAAAAAGATAGGAGGGTGAAGGGTTGGAGAATGGATAAACCAGACGACAATGACGGAATAATGACTTTGGAGTATAAATACCTAAAGGCATGAATATTTGAAGACGAAAAAGCACGAGCAAAAAGTGCATGGGGACAAATAAAAGACGGAGTGAAGAGTGGGAAAAACATGAGGCAAAGTAGGACAGCAAAATATATATATTTATATATATATTAACTAAAAGAGACACAAGAGGGAGATAGAGACAGACAAAGAGCGAGAAGGAAGAACAAAAGATGCAATGATGTAGAGGGGAGGGAAGGGGAGGAAGAAGGACAGACTTGGAGCCAGACAGAGGAAGATGAGGAGTGAGAGAAAGACAGGCAGGCAGAATTAGAAAAAGATAGAGGAGGGCAATGAGACAGAGGCGCAGGGCAGCAGTGTGCATGCTAAAAAAGGTGGCAGACTCTTGTCAGTGCAGTGACCTAGTCGCACAGGACTGAGGAATTCTCCCCGTCGACCCCGACACATTCCTCCGGTCCTCAGACGTTAACCCATGCCACACCACCACACTGTACTGCAGCGGCTTGCGTGGCTTCTCTGTCACTGATCCAAGGAAAATGTCACTTATATTAACAATCTCAAATACACGTATGCTACTGACACTACGCACTTTATAAAGCAGCATTAACATTTCCCGTTTTTGAGTGGGTGCAGCGAATATATCTGGAAATCTAACAAATGACCTGCAGCGTATTTACAAAGTGCTTTCTGACAGTGGAAGCAAACTGCTTCAAATCTCTGAGCAAACACCTTCAACAAGAATGGAAATATCAGGTAAAGTGCACAGCTCGACTCGCTCTGAATCAACGGCCTGAGCTGCCTGCAGAGTGTGTGTGTGCGTATGTGTGCGCAGGGCCCTGCAAAAACACATTGTGAAAATATCAGGGCAAGAAGGGCTCTATTGTGTCGCAGAGGCAGAATGTAGCTCTTATTCTCCTGCTGCTGGACCGGGGGCATGGGGGTGACATCAGCACAAAGACAAAAATGTAATGTGAGGCATCTCCAAAGCTAGCTTCAAGGCTCGACCACAGGCCGCTCTTTATGCCCCAACTCTCTCACTTTTCAGCAGCATCTGATAATCGGGACGTGACCAACAGATGACCCTTCCACTTGTTGCTTACTCAGATAAGTCACAGCCAACAATGTTACACCAAACTGACTCAAACAGGCGTGCCAGCAAAATGAAAGATTGTCTGCTCGCTGCTCTCACACAGGCCCACAGTTAGCACATATCTGTGAGGTTAATCACGACAGAATGACTCAGGGAAGAGTAATTCAATTATTCTGATGGTGCATCGACGTTTCGATCGGGCCACAGACTAAAATGGCTGACCAAGTGTTCCTGACTGCTGAGTGCCATTAAGCAAAAGTCTAGTCGGTAAAGCACTTGGTTTTAAACAAAGCTATACATAGAGTCACTATTTGGAGCTAAACATAAATCATAGGATCTTTTTTGAAAGAAATAAATGTACAGTAAATATTTCCTTACCTGATAAAAACCTTGTCTTCAGTGAAATAGTTCAGGTTGTCAGAGAGGCTCAATCTGAAAAACAGACAGATATTTACATTATTTGCATTATAATTATCTTGAGAATTGTGGGCATTCTGTAAAATGGGATTTATTTAATATGATTTATGAACTTCTGTATTGTTTGTCTTTATTTGTCTCTTAAGCTAGCCTGAATCCAGCCCCTTGTCCTCTTTAATTTAGTTAACCCTTGCTGTGTATTTAACCGTATGATTACTAGAATTAAATGCATATCAGATAGAATTATAATTGCGTTCAGCCGACATCAATTATTTCAAGATCTTTTTAATCCTCCATTCAATGCAGCGTTCTATTCTTGCATTCATTTCAATGTACTATTTGTATTTCACACCAGGCTTGTTAGGATGTTGTACTGGCACAAGTCAGTTTGTCAGTTTCCAGCTGGGAAAACACAAATTCAGCAGCACAAATTCAAACCGGCTACACACAATGGCAGCTTGCATGGGAATTCCTGAGGTCTGTTCGATCCATTAATGTATGCTGCGGTTGAATGTCATCAATTATGAATGAGGAACACATGAGATTCACAGAGAGCTGGTAGGGAATCATGGGTTGTGGCACAGGACTGTAGTACTTTGAATAGGTACAACATAGTGTGTGATGTTACTAATATTATGCAGTCAGATGTATGCTAGTTTTGGGCAGGCAACCTTTAAAAGAAGTAAACCAATTATAAGATTTGACGCTGAATTCAATCAGAAATGAATGATTTAAAGTTGATTAAGGACACAGGATTTAGTCTTTAGGATAGTATGAAATGAGCCTTGCACAGAAATGTACATAAAATGAGTAAATAAGGCAGACAGCCTGCAGCAAACTGCTCCTACAATAGGTGAGGTTATTCTGTTTCCTCAGCCTTTAGGCGTCAGGCACTTAAGCCCATATGTGTGGATACTGCAGTATCTTTACGTAGCCGGGGCCTCTTCCCCTTTAAGGCCCAGGGTGTGTTGACCCTGCCAGTGAGTTCATACCATAAGCAGACCCATATAGCTTCTCCTCCAGAGCCCCTGATCACGACCCTGCTGAGCTGCCGCCTCAGTTATGTAAGATTACATAACACCAGGTCTGTCTGAGTAATATTTCATAACCTGGGGGTCCCACTACACTGGCATTACCACCAAAATCCCCCCAGGAGTGGAATCAAAGGTGCTAGGCAGGTTTGGTAACGTAAAAGTCAAATTTGAAAACAAATAAGAACAAGTCGGCGACTCTGGGAGAGGGGGATTTTTCTCCTCTAACCTTCTTGTGTCTTTGGCAGACAAGAATTTTGACATCAAAGACTTTCCCCTTCATTTTCTTGGGAGCTACAGCGGAGGTCATGGAAAGGTCGAGCCTGGGACGCTACTAAACAAAAGCGTCCTCCCCCGTTGGCTTATCGCAGAATGCGGTGATGCTGTCTGCCCGTAAATGTCATATCATTTTTTTTTAATCAAATCCTTGCATATGAATTAATTTTGCACACGTTCAGACATGAAATATTATTAGAAAACTAGGCCAGTAACTGTTATCTAACAGCCTCGGCAACACAATTTGCTTTTTTAATCATTCATATCTACAGTATGTATTTTTAAAAATGTCTCTTGTGTTTTTAATAAAAATGTTTTCGACGACTGTGTCCTTCCATTCACTTGATTCAAAAACTGATGATAAACCAGACAAAAATACCATAAACTTGCACAAACAATCAAAAGGTGTTTCAGCACTTAGTGTTCAAAGTAAAAAACAATCACATACACCAATAAAAACCACTATCGAACACAGACACACACACACATGCTTCGGAAAGATACCACTGGACAATCTTGCATATAGATAACAACTGTAGCAAGTGATAGAGTAAATGTGGGCAGCGATAAGAGGAGGCTATGTAAATAAAAAACAGAGCAGGCAGATATGTAACACAGGAGAGGAGAAAAGGGAAAGGAAAGAGATGCCAGGAGATATCTGAGGCTGATACTGCGGGAGAAAAAGGTATATTCGACAGCGATTACAGCGGATGGACGGCAAATGGACAATATCCGACTTGTGTACTTATGTATCGTATACCTCTGTCTACTGCCCAGCTTTAGGCCCACTGTACTTACAGTACAATAATGCGTTCATGTTATCCACTACTGTCGACATCTTTACATCGCAGATATGCAGTAATTTAGCCCCCATCTTTACCTGTAACTTAACCACATCAAACAAAAGTAATCTCGCCAAAATACGCAGGTTACAACAATGATAAAACTTGTTCAAACTGACTCCAGTTTGTTACTTAGCTTACGCCCTGGAGTAAATCCGCCCTTATCTTTTGTTGATACCGAACCACATCTTGGACCGTGGGTTTTTGTCTTTACGGGCGGACCAACAGATAGATTGGGGATACCCGGATGAACGGATGGAAGATGGGATAGAAAAAGGGGGAGAAGCATGGGAGGAGTGAAATATGCAGTGAGAAACGAAGAAGAAATCCTGCAGTACTTACAGTATTTTCACCTCTCCATTTCGCCCTAATCTAACTCTTCATTCTTCATTTCTGCCCGTTTTATAACTAACAACATCGCAGAATCATTTCATGAATATGAAACATGAAACGTGATGCGTGCAAATCCACGCATGCGTAAGCAGGAGTGACCATTCGCCACTGCCGGCTCTGTTAACTCTTAATCACACCCCAACATACTAGCACACACACATGCACGTAGACACATAGATACATATGACTAATACAGATAGATACACACAAATTCACACACCCTGCCTCCTTCATGTGCTAGCCTCCCATGCATGGGCCCCCCTACAACTGGGTGCACTCAGTGATCCCTTTCCAAAGCCCTCATCTAAATGTGAGCAGAGGTAATCCTTCAAGGAAAGGCGAAGAGAGCAGCGATAACCCAAGATAAAGAGGAGCTGAAGGAGGAAAGAGAGAAAGACAGTGAAAGAGGGAGAGAGGTGGAGCGCGAGATGGGATAGACGAACAGGATGGGGGGATTAGCAACCTAGGGAACACATTTTTCAAACAAGAGAGAAAAAGAGGAGAGTTGAAAAATGAAGTGAAGGCACAGGCGGGGGAGAGGAGACTGCTTTAAAGAAAAAAGGAAAGGCAGAGAGGATGCATGTACGAGAGAGGAAAAGGTACATACAGTATACTCACAGATGAATGAGAGGGTGACCGGAGAAGTGATGAAAAATCATGTCAAAAAGCAAAAATCAACGGAAACCAAAGAGTGCGAGTCTGAGTTTGGAGCGAAGTCCAGTTTCTTCTCATTCTGGAGTTTTGTTTTTTCTCCTTTTTCCCGCGATTTTGCCAATTCCTATCCAGCCATCCCTCCTTCCTAAGTCTATCCCCTCCTGGTCCTCCTTCTCTTCTCTTCCCCCTCCTGTTTTTCTTGCCAGTGCCGGTACTCTTTCTCCTACCTCTCTCTTTCTCGCTTTCTACCGCAGACCATGCTCTCCATTTTCCCCTCATTCTTTGCCTCTGTCCCCTTCATGTGTCCATTCATCGGACACTCTTTTCCTTTTCTTCAACCCTACGCTCCCGCTTCAGAATACGGATGTGATTCTAAAAAATGTTTCTGAACAGAAGTCGGGTTCTGACTTGAAAAAAAATACTGCAGAAGAATTAAAAAAAACTGTTCAGGAAAGGACAAGCGGTGTGTGGCATTCAGTCTAATGCAGGGACAATCCACGGCCTGCATTTTTCAGGGGCGCCACGCATAGTAGGGGTGAAGCGTCTGCGTGATGGTGCCTCCGTACATGAGGGCATAACCAGAAGCAAAGACTGGCAAGCAAAAGAAAAAGAAGGTAAAAAAAACGAGCTGGTTGCGGTCGGTCTCCAGAGAAAGTGGATAGTAAGCGCGCGTGAGAGGAAGGAGTGGGAAGGACTCCGGGGTGTGTGCATGTGTGTGTGTATGTGTGTGTGTGTGTGTGTGTGTGTGTGTGTGTGTGTGTGAAGAGGTGGGAGGGGAGAAAAAGGAGAGCCAGCGAGAAGAGAGAGAGAGAGAGAGAGCGAAAGACTGGGGGTTCATGGAGAAATATCCAAGAGGGAGGGATAGAGGAGGAGTGTGTCGGTGGGGAGAGGAAAGAGGAGGGGGCAGGAATAGGAATACATTTTTTTTTTCTTTTTTACACTCATGGTATTTGAATTTTGTGCTTTTCTTTTTTTTTCACCCCTCTGTTCCGAGGCTAATACCTTCTCTTTCTGTGAGGAGAAAACAGAGAGGAAGAAAGAAGAAGAGAAAGAGCTACTGTGCGCTTTGTCTCCCGCCCCTGCCGTTCCTTTTCCTGGTTTCCTTTCTGCTCTGACTCTCCTCTATTCAGCCTATTTTCTGCACGTGCACTTGAACTCTAAATCCTGTCTGCTTTCCCCTCCCCTCTCTCTCTCTCTCTCTCTCTCTCTCTCTCTCTAACTGCGCATCTGTGTGTCTCTGCCTCTCTCTCTCTCCTGAGCAGAGGCTTGAAATAGTGCTAGCAGGCAGGAGAGAGCGAGCGAGCGGGAGGGAAAAGGAGAGGACGAGGGGGACAAAAAAGGGGAGAGAGATGTTGAGGGGGGGAGGGGAAGAAGCTTAGACGGGCAGACACAGAGAGCACAGGGCTGCTCTGTATGTGTGTGTGTGTGTG
>JAJHUR010106501.1:1900-13320 GCA_027495735.1 Lutjanus campechanus
GCAGAACATGCCCATTAAAATAATCTGTTATATTTCAGATATTTATCTGATACTAGATTGATTAAATTTTACTTGATCGAACAAATACTTAATGACCAATTAATCACTTATTAATTACTGGTTATCATCCCTTAAAAGTTACTGAAGCTTTTGTGTTGATTTTTACACAATCCCAGTTTGCACAAACACATACACACGCACACATTTAGCAGGGCTATAATGACTCCACAGCAATATGACAGCAGCCTGGCTATGAAATGTGTAGACACAGTGTGGCTGCACACGGTGAATACTAAAGTTGCTGAGCTTTGGGTGCTGCTGTGTAATATAAAAGTCATCTGCAGGTGGATGACAGGGCCTCGCATTGAAAAGGTATTGTGGTGAAAATTTAATACCAGACAATGTGCTCTGCCAATGGAGACACATCCAGACAACCAGAGCCCTTTTGTACAAGGGTCAATTCCTATTGATCTGAATGACATTGGTGTTGTGCAGTGAGCAGAGATGGTGTGATTTCTACCTGCGTCTCAGATGCAAGATAAAGAGGATTGTAAATCGATTCCATTGATGTTCCTCCCCCGTTTTTCCCCCCGTCATCTCTTCAATTTAGGTTACAGTACAATGGGCTCAAAAAGAAAAAAAAAAGGGTCCCGCGCGTCTCAAAGATGACACTTCAATAGCTGTTGAGCTGATAAGAATAACGTGCCACCGAGCATTAACAGTGCATTGTGGACTCATCCGAAGATAATGCTCTATGTCTGTGGATGTGATTCTACAAGACAGAAACGGGAGAAATGATTCAAAGTGATGATGTCATGTCTGCAGCGTCTGTAAACGGGTGTCTTAAAAACACAAGGTCAGGGAACGAGACTCGTGATGAAAAGCATCGAAAGAATTAAACACCTCTTAAAATGAAGCAGGGAAAAAATTACACACCAGATCTCTTCTCATCCTCCTCACTCTCATTTGTTTATTTCTAAGCAGTAATTAGAATAAATGTGTGGTCTCGCCTGGCTTAATATTCATCACTGCATTTTTTTCCTCTTTTTTTTTGATTTCCTCTGGCCGACTGCTTACTCTTAATGATTTTCAACACTGGTTCACGCCTGTTAAAAGATATTAAGCTCAGAGTGGCCTGCAAAGCCAATTATGTTTGGAGGGCTGATGTTTATGGTCACGGTCTGTGTTAAAGGTGTCTACTGCCCCCTGGTGGGTTAGGACTGCAGTTACAGGCTGATACATGTGTAGTTAAAAAGACCATAATTTTCTCACTTTATTTTTAAATGTCTGTCATTTCCTACAAATTTATAAATAATTTCCTGAGAGTTTTCTGGTGTATTTCCTGTGCAATTAGTACTAATTAGAAAATAGACACACAGGGCTTTTAGTTTGGATTTTGAGTTTGTAAGCAATTATTGACTGAGAAAGAACTGCTAAATTTAATAACAAAAACATGATTTTCTCGCCACACTTCATGGTAGCACTTATTTATTTCATAGCTTTGTAATTTCCAACAAATTTATTAACAATTTATAAATAATTTATTGAGAGTTTCCTGGAAAGGACCATGCAATTAGTATTCAAATGGAGACACTAAGAGTGTTCTTTTAGTGAGGATTTGGGCTTATAAGCAATTATTGACTGAGAAAGAACTGCTAAATTTAATCCCAGTTAAATATTAATGTATAATTTATTTATTGTTGGAAATTTTACACACCATATATGTTGAACTGTAGACATGTTTCACATTTCTGCATGTTTAGTTGACTTGCTAAAGTAATTAACTGGGGTTAACTGATTAAAAATGTACCAACTGAACACACAGAGTTCCTACACATTTTCCAATGTCAAAATCAAGCACTTTTTAAGAATTTTCAATGTGTAATTTCAAGTTTTTCAAGCACTGTAGAGCTGTGGTAAATTACATATTTATATACATATACTCAAAATTAGTATTTTATTTCTTTACCACATCAAATCAGATGTTATTGAGCTGTGAACAACCAAAATTATGTTTAATGATCACATATTATAGCAGGTTGACACGAAAAGGAAAACAACAAAATTACATGTTTCAAAATGTGTCATCTGTCTGTAAGTACACTTGGCATCCTATACAACCTGGCTGAGCTGATATCCTACTTATTCTATTTCTTTACCTAAAAAGCAAAGTAGTCGGGTAGCACTTAATTATGAAAGTAAAAGCAAAAACATTTTCAAGCAATTTCAAACACTTTATCGCAAATTAAGCACTTTTCAAACCTGGAACACACTGCATTAACATTGAAGTGTTTTTTTTTTTAAGATTTCCAGCATGAACTCTGTACACATTATTTTCACCTATAATGAGCATATATTTCTTTGCAGGAGACTTTCTCAGAAATTGTTTAGCAACATTCCTAACCTATAAAATATAGTATAAATTAATATATATGACATTCAAGTTATTTTTAAATGAATTATTGGTATTTCCTGGGCAGGAGAATACCTTTCCAAGAGTGCTTAAGTCACTTGTTGAAACAGAAGAACCAGCAATGGTCCATGACGGCAGACTGCCTGGAGACTCCAGTAATTTAATCCCGAGTAAATATTAATGTATTTTTTATTGTATTACAATTAATTGGAATTAATTTATTAGAGATGTACCGATTGAAGGTTGTTTATTTGCGTAATATTACACTCAAGGGTGTACTTTAACGTTATTATTAGCATCACTGAATTGCTAAAAATGCCGTTAAAGCTCGCCTTCGCATATAATATTGCGGTTACACAACAAGTTACCAACAAAATGAAAGATACAATAAAAATATATTCATATTGTGTGGCAATTCACTTTCAAAATACAAAACGTTTTGGTCGTCTTATCTCCGTTTACCCGGAAACACGCGGGATCTGACTAATAACTGGAAAACAATCAGTCAAGCCATTAGACTCTTATGTAATGAAACATCGTTTAATACTCCAGCAACTAGACAGGCCCTAGCAACGTCCTAGCAACAGAGACGATTTCTTGTCCCGGTTGAGTTAGCAGCCAAATTGGGCTAACGTTACTGATTTCCAGAGATCGTGGGATTTCCCAAACTGAATAAATACCACACATACAAACACAAAACTGCTTTGCTAGCTCCATCTTGCTGTAACGAAGATATGCGCTGGAAAAAATACATATTACATGGACAGGTTTAGCTAAAATTGTCCGCAAAATTGACATGTATTTTCAGCTAGCGGTAGTAACTTAACGTTAGCTAACTAGCATCTGTCAGTTACACACTCACCGAGGCACAGCTGGTGTAGGACGCTGAACAGAGTTTTAGTATCATCCAAACATTTCCAATAACTCCAGAGCGTTGATAAGTCCAAAGTCAAAATATATTGAAGAAAAATATACTTCCAAAATCCACATATTCAATATTTGTTGGCGTTTGGCCTTTCAAAAAGTACGGTCACAAAACTGTTCTGCAGCTTGTGGCACACAAGGGAGTCCGCACCTGTATTAAAGGGGCAGTGTAGCAGCAGTGATGAGCAGGTGTGCTGTCATACTGTCTACCTGTTGTATTAACATTATTTCACCTATAATAAGAACCAAAATACACATTTGCTTGCATGAATTATTCACCAATTCCAGGTCCATAAAACAAAGTATATATTCAAATACACATGATATTAATGCTTTTTTTTTTTTTTACTGAACTGTTGGCATTTCATGGGCAGAAAATAACTTTCCAAGAGTGCTTAAGTTACTTGTTGGAACAGACAAGCCAGAGCCATTTGTTTAGCAGTTACAGCGATGGATCCATAACAATAGACAGCCTGGAGGCTCCAGTCATTTAATCCCTGGAAAATATTCATGTATCATTTCTTTATTATTGGAAATATGAATAATATAATGGAATTGTAGACATGTCGCACATTTCTGCATGTTCAGCTGACCTGATTATGTAATTAATTGGATTTTATTGATGAGAAACGTACCAGCTGAATACTGTCTATACCTGATTTCACCTATAATAAGGACCAAAGTACATATTTATTTTCAGGAAACATCTTAAGAAATCACTTAACAATTCCTGACCTATAAAATGAAGTATATATTCAGATATACATGACATTATTTATTTTTTTTATTTACTGAATTGTTGGTTAAGTTAGGTTTTCAAACTGGAAAATTAACTTTGGCTTCAACACAATCAACATGGATTACAAATAAGAGAATTGAAAAATAAAAAGAAAAGAAAAAAAGCAGTTCAATAATATTACAAAAAGCACAAAATGCTGAAATTTCTCAATCTTAAGGCAAATGCTGGAATTGCATGGGCAGAAAATACTTGTCCAAGAGTGCCCAAGTTTTTGCAACAGACAAGCCAGAGCCATTTGTTTAGCAGTCAGAGCGATGGATCCTTAACAACAGACTGCCTGGAGGCTCCAGTCATTTCTAGCTGTTGTTCACACTGTAACAATCATCAGCAAGAGGAAGAAGCAGCAGCTCTGTCTACCAGAGCCAGGACGAGACATGCATACAAAATCAGCCACTTTAACGTGACCAAACTGAGGGGATGCATGACTCCAGCAGGACTTCAGGACGGGAAACTTTACCCACGGATTCTTAAAATTACTGCTGTAACTTCACTCATAATGAGCTATATAGTTACATCTTACTGTAAATACACAATATGTCCCTGAATATGTAACCTGTTATAACAAATACATTAGCAGCTGCCACTGATTGAGTGGGAGAGACTGTCTGACGCGGTTACCCCACACAACTCACAGTTACTCATCCACAAAATTAGCTCTAAATGTTCGACCAGCATACAAGCCAATTAGATTGGCTGCTGGAGTTAGGCGATGATGGCGAAACAATGGCCCGATATGAGTCAAATGACCTGTTCTAGCTCAATGGTGCTGCGCTGTGCTAGCCAAAGAGACAGCTTGGCTTATTTGGCTTGCTTCACACAATGCTAGTTGACAAGCATTTGCTGTAAGCTCTGTACATGACTGATAAAGGCTGAGAAAAAAGAAAAAGAAAAAAAAAGAGACACCCGGACAAAGATGGACAGGCAGACGGGGAGTGTGTACCTCTGTGAGCCAGTTTCTGTAGGAGGATCCTGAGGCGTTGCAGAGCAGAGGAAGAAATATCGTATGTGTACAGGTCTGCACCGGCCAACTCCTGGCACCTTCCAAACACTCCATCTACGGAGAAAAGAAAGAAGAAAACACGTTCATGAGGGACGTGTTTTCACAGCTGAAAGTGAGAAGCACACATTAAAAACATATCTGTGGACAATGATTGTTGTCATATGCAGGGATGTTGCAATATACTGTTATTGACAATACAGTTCACCCCAAAATCAAAAATATATATTTCTCCTCTGGACTGTAGTGCTGTTTATCCATCTAGACTGTTTTTGTGGGAGTTGCAGAGTTTTATAATGGAATTATTTTCTTTCTAGTAAATAGAAAGTCATTCCTGTAGATTCTACTGCAGACAGAAAATAGTTCCGATATGACACTGCTCACAACATGGGCTGTGGATTATCTTGAGTAACCGGGTCAGGATTTCTGTAAGGATTATATTGGAGATATGGCAGACCATTTCTACGGCTGAAATATCTCCAAAACTGGACAACTTGCACCAAAAAAAAATCTAGATGGATAAACAGCATTATATGTATTTGTGATTTTAGGGTGAACTGTCCCTTTAAGCCAATTATCTGATTTTATGATGTATTTATGGAGTATTTATTTCAAATTATTTTGGCTACAAGTATAAAAACTTTAACTACAAAATGGTTACAGCCTGAACCACATATATTACAAGATTTTATTGAAATTATTAAGTATTTCTATATAAAGGAGAAATTGACATTTTGTTTAAAGCTGCAAGTAAGCAGATTCCAGTCATATTGGGCCAAATGGACACAATACTTTGATACGATAGAAATCAAGTATTTTATTTTGTAACTTTTTAGACTGTAAACGTTTGGGGGTGTAAATAATGGGCAAATAATTTACCCACCACTGTAATCTAAAGTAAATCAATGAAAACTCTGATGAAAGTGGTGTTTATTCCAGTCTGCTTTCTCTGTTTTTATTTCTTTTGTTTTTTTTGTTTTATGTTTCTTTTGCATAGTTTGCCTGATTCTGAATGCGGCTGTATCTTTTATCTTGTTTTGTACTCTTCTTGAACAGAATAATTTATGAAATTATCTCAATAAAAAACATTAATTGCAACAAAAAAAAAAGAAGAGAGGAAAACAGTGGCTACAGGTACAGGTGGGAATATGTTTTAATAGCTGAAAGTGAGAAGCAGTCATTAAAAAGATGTAAGAAATGTTTCTGGACATCGATTGTTGTGTGACAAAGTAAAATGACGTCTATCTGTCCAGTGTAAATGTTGTAACGTTGTGTGGTACCTGCAGTGTCTCTGCACCTCTAACCGCCTGTTTTGGGGGAGCTAATAGCTGACATTTTTCCTCTGACAGCACCGCGATAAGCAGCCGTTCATGGCAGGAAGGACTTTATCAGGGACCCTGGTAATCTCCCTATCAGCAGGCCTCCCGCCTCTCTCGATACAGGTTGCTAGGCAACCCACGCCACAGAGTCCCTATCAGCCCCATAATTCAATGGCTGGTCTAGACCTCAGAAGGATGCTGAGGCTCACGGGGTCAGCGAGCAGTGTGCAGATGCAACGCCTGGAATATAAATGACCCGCGTCGTCACCTTCTCCCAGCCGGAGAGATAAGTTCATGCATCTTGTTGGCTAAACTCACTAAATGAAAAGTCCACCTCGCAGACGATCTCTGGAGATGAATCCTGCAGATTCTATCTGAGCCGTCTCATCTGTGAGTGTGCAATCATGCGTACCACCATGTGAGTGTATATGTGAGGATGCCACTGTGATTAGATGGGATCTAATGATGTGAATCAACACATTGTCATGCACCACAGCATCCCATTAATTAGCCCCAAGATGTCAGACAATGACAGCAAACATCAACGATTGATGCTCAATGACACATCGTGTACCGTAGAATATACAAACACCGATGTCCATTACATGCTGTAATTTTCTGCCATTTTGAGTCTGGAGATATAAATATAGATGAGCATGTGTGTATGCAATTAATGGTCAATAATATCTAACAATCTTTTGACACAGCGAGGTGGATGTCGATGTCGAGCTTCATCTTTCACCATGAAAGCTGTTAAAATTCACCTGCTCTGTGCTGCAAGAAAGGGGCAATATGGAACAGATATTTGTGACATTCAAGCTTCTTGAATATGTAACACCAAAAATAACTGTTGCAGGCCAGATAGCGAGTTGGAGCCGTAGACTGCATATTAAATAGGGTTAAATCCTATTAAATATACAGTCTATGGTTGAAGCAAGTTGTTTCCCCGGCTCCTTTGTCCTCAGACTGGAGGAAGCTCAGGCAGGCTGCAGGAACACTGCAGGAGTATAAGACGCATGCAACATTGTAATTTGACATTAGCAAGCAAGGAGTCCTTCACTGTAAGTTAACAGGAACTGTCAGTTGTCAGTCAATGTGAAGTTAAGGCCGTTATCCTGCAAACAAAAGCCCACTGTTCTAAAAATACACACTCAGGAGTCGAAGTTCAATGACTGCCCGTCTTACTCCATTAATATATTGCTTAATTGAACCGTTATAAACATCTACTTCCTCTAAAAGATTATTAATGATTTGTTATGACTCATAAACAGACACTTACTCATTCTGCAAACATTCAGAATTAATTTTACACAAGTTACAGGCTGAAATAGAAATTTCGAAGAACACCACGACTGTAGCATTGTTGTCAGAATAGAGAGTATTTAAACTATGCATGTTTCCATATCATGGTCATTTCATAATTTATCACAGTAAATATTTTACAGATTTCTCCTTTAATTATCCCAAATTAAAAAATTATTGGTAAACAGACATATATTGCATATCCCACTTGATCCAGTGGCCTCATCTGGAAGGAACAATTTAACCTACAACCTGAAATTTAACGTTTCTTCCATTTTTATGTCAAAAGCTGAAACTAGTGTATTTAACTGAACATGTTCGTGGTAACAAAACTGTCTTCTAATAGCCCCTCCAAAATGTTCCTGTTTTTCTTATAATTTGTATGATTTTTGTGTAATTCATTAAAAAAAACGAAGCCATCTTCCATGGAGAGTAAAACCGCACTTTGTTCTGTCAAAACAGACAGCACAAAATTTAAAAATATATGAGTGCACAGAGCATTGATAAATATCATGAGCAATGACAAACCTGTTCTTTTAAGTACCTGTGAAAAAAATACAAAAAAATAATAAAACATTGAGTAGGTTCACTGAGACGTACATGTATGACGTTTGTTCGGGGGAATGCTACGTTTAGTAAAGATGCGATGATTGGTTACATTTGCAGAAAAGTTGGAATGATTGGACAAAACTGTGAGATCGTGCAGAATCCATGTTAATCACAACATTACAACTTACTGGAAGGATTATACTGATTTTAGTGCATACTTATATTTTTCACTTGCCAACCTTATACAGTATGTACATACTGTAACAGCATTTATCATTTTAAAACAAACAAAAATCTGTATGCAGATTCAAACACATTGTGGCTGAAGATTGCATCACGGTTAATATGATTTTGGCTGTTTGTGTGGTTTTTTTTGGAAATTATGCAAAGGCACCAATAGGGAAAATAACAAAACGTCCAGTAAATATGAAAAGCTGCTCCTGTGGAAGTGCAGTGGACTATTTGTATCAAGACAGAAAAAGAGAAATATTCACTTTTCACACAGCATCAGTTTTCCCCTTTGACCAACAGAAAGTAATTACAGTGCCATGTTCTGTGTGAAATCCAGTGACTGATAATTACAAAGATAATAATGTGATGTCAGACAAGCCCCTAAATTGAATTCTTATTCCAAGTGAGAAGCGGGTGTTTTCCTGAACCACCACCCCCCCCGCCCCCCCCTTTCACCTGTGACCCATTAAATGACAGCTCTGTACAGGAAAAAGCCAGTGGGAGGCAGCCAGTGAATTAGCATAGACGACACAGTGCAGCGCTTGAGGAGTTATTTTAGGATCTCAAACAGCGCGGAGGAAAACTTCCCACCTACAGATGCACAGATCATCATCACAGACGTGTCTGAATCACAGGACGTCAACTGTCTCGATCCTCTTCGCCAACACCGTCCTCTCTTTTCTAATTATATTATCCAAAGCAACATGGTTAATATCAGAAAATAATTCGTCCAAGGACTTCTGGTAGGATTTATTTTTCCCAGTTAGACCCTAACAACGCATATTATGTAAGAAATGAGGGGAGGCATGGTGACATAACAAGTGACGGGAAGCTGTTAAATGTTTGATGCTCTGCATCCCTCATTGGTTTCCATGGCAACGGCCACTGTTAAACATGTTACTTCCCCTCTCCGTTGTCAGGGACATTCCCGATAGCAACCAGACACACAGACGAGCAAAGCACACGCAGGGATTTCAGAGGTATTTTACAACAAAGAAATCCTTGTAACAGTTGATTGATTTATTGAGGTGATGCTGAAGCATTCGGAGTCACATGCATGATGAATCACAAAGCACTGGTCTGTCACTTTCTCGTGTGTATTATTCACAATACTGAGTTTATCAAAACAAGCAACAGTGGTTCATTGTAGTTGACAGTTTGCAGGAAACACTGATTTTTTTCCCTCCATATTTCTGACAGCTAAAAACAACATTTTAATTTCAGGCTTGGAGGAGCGCAGCATGTGTCTGATGCATGGGGGGTTGTCCAAATATGAAAAAACACAGATACAGATTAAATATCATAAAGTCCCTGTTAAAGGCAAAACACAGACAACCCCCACACATATACACACACATACTCAAAATCTAAAAGTATCTGTTCAATTTCACAATTTCAATAGGCAAAGTGCAAGATTTTCCCAAAAAAAACAATGCATAGACTCATATATAAAATGATCAGATAAAAATAATACCTCTCACCTGCATCTACTCGTGCCTATTATGTTGCTGTGCTCAGGAGGTTTTCATCCTAAGAATGAGACTTGACTACCTTTCTAGTGTGTTTGCAAACAGCAACTGACAAATCCTACGGATTATACCTTTAAAATATATCGCAGATGAGAGACATTATTAGCACAAGAGATCTTTGTAGAAACTGCATTAAAGCAAAATGCAATATTCAAACATTCATCTTGTTTTCCAGAAAATAAAGTAAAATAAAATGTTTTGTTCGGTGTAGGGTTTATTTTCACTGTAATTTAATCTGTTGATTACTTTCACGATTAATCGATCAGTGTTTTTGATCAATAAAATGGGGGAAAATGACGATCAATGTTTCCCAAAGCCCAAGATGACACTTTCAACTGTCTTGTTTTGATCACAACTTAAAGATGTTCAGTTTCCTGTCATATAGGAGTAAAGAACTTTCACTTTTAAAAAGCTGGAATCAGAGAAATTTGACTGTTTCTTTTTCTTAAAAACTGAACTGAAAAAAAAAGAAACTGATCAATTATCAAAACAGTTGGGGATTACTTTAATCATTGACTACTAATGGATTAATTGTGGCAGCTCTTGTGCAGACCTCAACAAATGTCACACCATCATGATTTTAATGGTGTTTCTTTTTTTTTTGTTCCAGTAACATTTGTAGGTCCAACACATTCAAGGATATGGGAAAGAAGCAAAGTCTATCAAGCAGAGCAGAACACAGCGATTCTCTAATGATCATCTGTCAGGTTTAAGGAAATATTAAGCTGACAATAGATCAATTTGTGCCTCCTTGCAGGACAAGGCTAATGCTGTCACTGTGATGAGCAAACAGCAACTGCAATGCAAATGAACCTCGATCAATGGCATCAATAATGCATAAAACCGGCCACATAATAAGTCAATCAATCAATCTTTAGATGTACAGTCCTACGAATCAGTGTCACTCTCACTAAGGAGAAGCTCTGTTTGGATAAGTTCCATGTTGACAGGAATAAAGAAGAAGATTTACAGCCAAAAAAAAAAAAGGTAAAGAGCTCTAAATCCAGACACCGTCTCTCCTCCCACTGTGACAGACAGTGCGACACCCGGCTGCCGCTAAAGCTATTTAAACTGTGAAAGCTAATGCTCTGGGATAACAGGAGCAAACACTAAAGCTGACAGTCAGCAAAGCATTACTAAAAGACTGTACGTCGGAGAGGAGGGGAAAGACGGACCCAGGAGACAAATTAAGACGTATTGGAACAGGTGTATTAGCTGTGCAACTCATGTCATGAAAATGAATAGGCCCAAATCAATGCAGCGAGACTGGCCAGATGTAGCGCGCTAATAAAGGAAAGAGCAGAAACAAAAGCTAAAGTGATCAGGATATGATTAATGAAGTGTTTACAGATTATTC